>OVAN01002242.1:0-34282 GCA_900406275.1 Anastatica hierochuntica | reverse complement strand
CCTCGAAGGAAGTGTTCGCGCAAAGCTCGAAAATACCCAGATTTTTGGACACAGATCGACCGATCCAGGAAAATGGACCGATCGATCTCTGTCCCGACTTTCAGACCAATTTTATGAAGAACCAGACCGAACTTATTTCAGACCAGATTTCATCAAAAGACCTAGACTCGAGTTTCTCTTTACATTATGAAACTTTTCTGATTTTGAGAGAGCTTAGAGAGAGTTTGTAACCTATGGAGAAGAAGCATCTTAGATCTTTAATTGAGAAGCTTTCTGACCCTCTTTTTACTCTCGTTTTTGATTAATACGATCATGTCTCTCTTGAAATTGATTTGTGTTGATTCTGTGAACATGAGTGGGTAGTTTAATCGTTGGGTTTAGGGTTCTCAAAGAGGGGATTCATGATTTTTTTGATATAGAATTGCATTNGATCAGTTCTAGATTAGAATTTAAGTTCAAGACGGTTCTTAACCTCTTCCCTAATCTGTAGTTTAAGTCAACAATGAAATGTTTCCCTGAGAATACCCGACGCCCAACACTTTTTTGAGTTGTTTACAACCCTTTTTGCTTGCTGCGTTTTATTTGCTCTCTTAAATCTCGACATTTGCATCTCTCAAAAGACATTTTTTTAGCCTTAGCCCTCTATTTGATTTTGATTCTTCGTGCTACTCTTTGGTCTCTTTGGATTCGATCCCGAACCACTACAACGTACATCTGTACGCTTGCAGTGTTATCTCGGGTGAAAACCTGAGCATATCAGATAGCACCAAAAGACTCCATCAGCGTTTATTTTGATTTGATAATCGATTACACGAAAATGAGGAGATATATGACTTGATAGTAGCGACATGGTAAGGTCTCGAACAAGCTACTGGTGACCGCAAGCTCAGTAGATTTCGTCATGAGTTGATGAAATGGGCGAAGGATCAACACCTTAATAGTGAGACGCTTATCAAATCTACTCAACTGGATCTTGAGTTGGCTCTTTCGGGCTATTCTCCATCTCTTGGGAAGATCGAGCGTCTGAAGAAAATTCTTGAGATGGCTTACTGGGAAGAAGAGAAGTTCTGTAAGCAAGGAAGTCGTTTTCCTTGGCTTCGGCATGGTGACAAGAATACGGGTTTCTTTCACGCGGTTAATAAAACAAGGAGAGCTTGTAATAGAACCACAATCATTGAAGATGACCATGGACAAGCTCACTATGAGGATAATAATATGGCTATGGTGATTACATTTTTTTTCCAGTGACTCTTTACAACAGAATCGAGAGGTGAGGCCACCATTGTTCATGAAGCTCTTCAACCACTAATTACAAGTGATCAGAATGAGTTGTTGATTTGATCACCTTTAGTTGAGGATATCAAAGAAGCGGTATGAGTGATTATCTCCTCAAAGGCGCCAAGCTGTGAAGGCTTGTCCTTGGGGTTTTTTCACTCGTACTAGGAGATCATAGGCCCTGACATTGCTGGTGAGGTCCATGCTTTCTTTGCGTAAGGGGTCTTTCCCAGGCATCTAAATGAGACCCATGTGCAGTTGATTTCCCATGGTCAATAACGCCTGAAAAGTTTCTGACTATCGCCCTATCGCCTTATGTAATGTCTTTTACAAGATCATTGTGAAGATTCTTACAGCTTTTATGCATTTGGTCTTACAAGTTTGATTTCGGAGAACCAATCAGCTTTTGTGCCCGATCGTGTGATCGTGGAAAATGTCTTGATAAGTCATGAGATTCTTTACTTTATGCGTCTCTCCAAGGCACAAAAGCGTGACGCTGTGACAGTTAAGACTAATATGACAAAGCCTATGATAAAACCAAGTGGAATTTCCTGAGAGTGATTCTCCAATGACTTGGCTTTCATGACATCTGGATTGGCTGGACAATGGAGTGCATGACATATTTTTCCTATTCTTTCCTTCTAAATGGAGGGCCTGTGGGGATTGTTATTACCATGTGTGGACTTCGGAAAGGATACCCTCTCTCTCCTTGTCTGTTTATCTTATGTACTGGGGTTCTCTCAGATTTATGTCAAAAAGCTCAAAATAACGACACTCTTCTGGGGAATCAAAGTTTCTCGTAATAGCCCTTCGGTCAATCATTTGCTGTTTGCGGATGATACCATGTTCTTTTGCCGCTTTGATGCTGCTGCTTGCTGTATATAACTATCTATTGTTCGGTCGTATGAGCGAGCTTTTAGACAGCTTATCTATGTTAACAACTCCTCCATTACGTTCTCTTCCAAAACTCCATCAACACTGAGATTTTTGGTGAAGAGGATTTTGTTCATTGACAAAGAAGGAGGTTATGGGAAGTAGTTGGTTAGAAAATTTTGGACCACGGAGGAGAGATCTCTTCACCAGCATTGTTGACTGTATTCACTAGCGAGCTCATAGTTGGTCTTCTCGGTTTCTCTCATTTTTTGGGAAGCAAACCATGCTTACCTCGATTTTATCTAGCATCCCCTCTTATGTCATGTCTTATTTCAAGTTGCCATTTTCTCTGTCTAAGCAAATACAATTGGTTTTAACAAGGTTTTGGTGGGATGACAAGCAAGATCACAAAAGACTTGTTGGGTCTCCTAGGAGAGAATAGTTCGCCTGCAAAAGGAAGGAGGTCTTGGATTTCGAGCAATCGAAGCTTATAATGATGCTCTGTTAGCAACGTTAAGCTGGCGTATATTGACGTGCCCCTATGCTTTGGTTTCCTATAAGGACCACAATGCTTTGATTTCCCATGTTCTTACGGGCAAACAATTTCATGGTACAACTTTCTTCGACTGCAAGTTACTTTCGAATCCCTCGCATGGATGGCGTAGTGTCATTGCAGGACGTGATGTCTTGTGTAAAGGACTCGGTTGGCTGGTAGGAGATATGTTAAGTATCAACCTTTGGCATGACCCATGACTGTCTCCAAATCTCCCATTTCGACCTGAAAGACCTCCATCCAGGGATATGGCATCTCTTATTGTCGCGGATCTTCGGACGCCCTCTCGCGAATGGTGTTGTGACAAGATTGACGCAAGACTTCTAGCTTACTGAAATCTATATTTTGTCTCCCACCGCATTTGGATAATCTTGTTTGGCTAATGAAGAAAAGCGGTTCGTACACCGCAAAATCGGGTTATCAACTCCTTATTCGCAATTCATCATCTACTTTGGAACAAGAGATCTTTCCCTAGGAGTCGTGCATTTGGAAGGTCAAAATGTTGCCAAAGATTCATATTTTTCTCTAGAAGGTTTTAGCTGAGGCCTTGCCGGTGGCGGTATCGTTAGAATGGAGGCATATTATGCAGGAGGCACATGCACTCAGTGTGGTGCTATGGAGACCATCGACCATGTTCTTCTTCATTGTCCTTTTGCTCAAAGGGTATGAGAGTTAGCCCCAATATGTATCCCTACATTCGACTCCTCTCTGACGATAAATGAGTTCTTACATGCTGCCTCCAAATGGAAAGTACTTCCTTCGACAAATGTTTCCTGAATATCTCTTTGCGATTAGGTGTGCTGGAACATATATAAAACTTGAAATGATTTAAATTTCTCACATCGAGATATTTCTGAAGACGAGGTGGTTACAAGATTGGTGATTGCTGCTCGCTGTTGAGAACAAGCCCAATAGATGAAGGCCTTATCACCCCCAGACCAGAAGGCGTTGATATCGACTGCGGCTCCAGTGAGAACGAAGGTCACTAAGGTACTCATTGATGCAACGTGGCAATCATCGAAATTTACATGTGGGATGGTTTGATATACCGTTTGGATATGGTTTTAATTCGTGAGTTTGATGAATCTATTGATCATGTTGAGTTCGCTATCAATTGATTAAAGCTTCATCTCTTGGTTTGAGGGGGCTTCGGGTCTTCTCAAATTGTCAAGTTTTGATAAATCTCATTAAGAAGACGCAAGACCAGAACAATATTTATGTGGTGTTTGGTGATATCAATTTGATAGAATAGTCTTTTTCATCTATTTCCTTTGAATTTATTCCTAGATCTTTGAATTTTAAAGCCGATAAGCTCACCAAAAGAGCATTGATGTATCGTGATACTTCAGCTTGAAGGTTTTAATAAGAATGTAGTTGACCAAAAAAATTCAAATGATATCTTACGACAACTCATTTGAAATTTGAACACGACGAAACAACGAGTTTTAATTAAGAAAAGCGACTATGTAAACATAAGTATACATACTAAGTACACATCCATTCGGCGTTCGGATATACATTGGGTCTATTTGAGTTTTGGTTTTCGAGGTTAGAGATGTAAACCTCATTTGAATATTTATACATACATCACATTCTCGTTTGATTTGAACCTTTGCAGTTTTGGTCCAAATTCAAATACTCGTTGATGATAATTTTCATGAGCTTCCAAGTCAAAACTAATTTGCAATGAGTGGATATCCTTATGTCACTTACATATTATTCAAGGTCCTATCATATTTCTTATGTGAGATATTCTTCACATATCCTCTCGAGATAATGGCCATTCTAGCTATTAATTTTGACAATATTCTCGTATAGGATTAATTTCAGGTTAAATCAGTTAGACTAATTTCAGGTTGAACCTATATTGTTTAAGATCGATTGGGGCTTTTCGATGGGTGAGATCAATTTCAATTCGATAGAGAAGTGTGTGTTCAGGCTCTGATACAATGTTAAGTTTCATGTGCTTCCAACTCAAAACTAATAGACAACGAGTAGATTGGCCCATGTCACTTATATATTATTTAAATTCCCCATTATATTTTCAATTTGGGATATCTTCCACACAACCTCTCGAAATAATGATCCGTCTAGCCATTAATCTCGAAAATATTTCAGCATATGATTAATTTCAGATTAGATCAATCATACTAATTTCGAATATGACGGATTTGGATTAAGATCGATCGGGTCTCTTTCGATGGGCCGAATCGATTTTGGTTGGATGGGCCAACGTGTGTTCGGTGATCCGAGCTCTCATACCTTTTAAGTTTCATGGACTTCCAACTTAAAACCAATTGACAAGAGTGGATTGACCCATGTTACTCATATATAACTTAAGATATCATCATATTTCCTTTGGTGGACTTCCTTCAAACGCCTCTCTGAGATATGACAACGAGTTAATTAAGAAAAGCGACTATACAATCTTAGGTATACATACTAAGTATATATCCATCTAGCGTATGAGTATCCATTGGCTCTATTCGTGTTTTGGTTTTTATGGTTAGAGATGTAAACACAATTCAAATATTTATACATAAAGGATTTGGTTTTATTCGGATCTTTGCAAGTTTAGTTCAGATTAAGAGACTCGTTGATGTTACCTAAAAAACTAAAAAATTACCTCATTCATAAATAAAAAATAAACGTACGTAGCATATAACATTAAAATTTGAATAAAATACAAGTAAAAAAAAATAACATGAAATTGAGTATATAAGTTACTCATTCATGTTTAGGATACTCATTTTATCCAAGAATTCACACCGAGAATTTTTGGATACTTATTATGGGTCGGGGTCAGTTCACTCTTCTGTTTTTTTGAGTTTTTCGGATTTTCAGGTACACGTTTGGATTTCAGTTTGATTTGGATATTATCCAAAACCTGAATTCAAGTATTTATGTCGAGAAAATGACATATTTCGATCGTGATTTTTCTTACATGAACAAACACGAAATGCATTATCATGCATGAACAATTTCAAAATTCAAAAAAGCACATGAATTTTAATCATAATACTGAAATCTATGTTGACTATAACATAAGTTAGTCATCCTTTAAATTCAGTTACTGGACCGCTACCATGACATCATATGGACATCTCATGACCAAAATGATGTCGTTTCGGTTGTTAAAAGTCAACAAAATGCAAGATTTAGATGTTTTGCTCTGAAACGATGTCATTTTTATGTTTTCTTGAGTTTTGACAACCGATATGATGTCATTTTGATCATGAGAAGTCAAAGCACACCACAGTAACCGTCCTACAACCTGATTTAATGTTTGACTATTTATGTTACAACCAATTTAGATTTCGGCATTATCATTAAAGTTTATGTACTTTTTGGAAATTTTGAAGCTATTCAGATAAGATAATCAACGGTGTGTTTGTTTATGTATGAAAATACATGATTAAAATAATATTGGTTGAAATTGACCGTTTTTCCTATTTATGTCAAGTTCGGTTCCCTTTTTCAAGTTCAAATTTTTTGTTCACCCCTATTTTACGCTAAAATGTATATTTAACTTATTAATATAAAGAAAATTTAAGAAAATGCATATGGGAATAAGTTAGACATAAATGTAAAAAACCCTCCATTGTAACACTTATTGCAATTTTACATTCCATCTACCGAAACTGCAGATCAACCCATTAAGTAAAATCTAATTCGTAATATAACCATTTTATATTTCTATTCAACGACTAATAATCCTAATATCAAAACCAAGTAGCAATTAAACAAAGTTAGATTGGAATTCCGAATCTAATAGACAATTATAAGAAATCTAAGAAATATAATAACAAAATTGCAGTTTCGGCATATGGAGGGTAAAATTGCAAAAAAAGTTACAATGAAGGTTTTTTTCACAAAACTCTAAACTAAATTTAAAGGACTAACATAAAGTAGATGTAACTTGGTTTGGTTTGGTTTTTTGGTTCGGACTATTCTGTCCATTCGTAATCTTTTGTACACCATAGATAAGATTTTATGAAACCATAAATTTATGTAAGTAAGTTTTAACTATCAAATTTGGATGTAATATTTTTTTTAAAAAAGATTTTGTTGTTTCCCAAAATTAGGTTGCATTTATTTGATTCATTAGTATAAAAATCTTACTATTTTTTAATTCAAATTCTAAATTATAAAAAAGAGATTAATGTACAAATTCTTATTAATTCAAATTCAAAAATTCATTTTAATTTTATTTAAAAACTATCAAAATTTTATAAGTAAATTGTTCGATTTGAATTAAAATAGTAAAAACTACAATATGAATGCCAATTTTATATTTTTCATATTTTCAATCAATTTTTATAGTTTTCGAGTTATGTTATTAATTTTAAAAAATGAAAATTACGTATGTTATTTTTCAACTATGAATATAAAATTTTGCGAAAATAAGCTGTTATGAAAATATGATACACAAATATGTTATTATCATATTTTCTCAGCAAAAAACAAAACAATAACTAATTCTTATCTTTTTAAAATTTAAATTATTATTTCATAGTTTTACTATATTTTGAAAACTTAATAATAAGATAAAGATATATTTTGATATTTTCTAACATTTAAAATACCTAAATCAATACATTTACGTATAGTTTGGTCTTAGATTTCCACGTAATTTAGGATATTTGCATTATACTAAAAGAAATACAAACTATTTAAATATATAAATTTTCTTTATACATTTGGTACCAAATGGTCAAACTTAATTGGATAAAACTTAAGTAAATTTCTTTATATATTTACAAAATGATCAAATAAAAATATACGCTTACCTATTTGTTTTTAATGGTTGACCTGCATCCGGTGTAGAAATATAGATTTTAGGACAAATTAACGTTATTTGATTATAAAATTTAATAACATAAAAAGTGATTTAAATTATTTTACTTTATAAAAATATTCATTTGTTTGTGACATTTTTTATATGAAAATTTTATAATGATGATTTTAAAAATCAACAGTGAAATGGAATTCATGGACCTTACAATTTTTCTTCGACAAAGAAACTCCCTCAAGTCCTGTATATGTAAATAAGAATATTTGGATAAAATAGAGGTTGAGTAGAAGATAAAAATCGATGTTACCAATCTTGATTTCTTTTAGAAAATATTTGCAACAGTCATTAGAATACCCATGCACACTTTCACGCGACACTATTCAGTTAACATTGCAATAAACAACAACACGAATGTCCATAAATTAATATAATCTATCATACACAAAACGGAGATCATACAAGACATCAGTTGAAGAACTTCATCCGTAAAATTGTGCACACCTAGTGCACTATCCACAAACTTTACCTTAAATTCCTCATAAATTTTGAAAAGTAAATGATAAAATATGTAAAATTTTGGCTTAAATTTGTAGTTCTTTTGCATGTTAAAATCCTAGATCTCGGAAGACCCACAACAACATTTTCTCTCCTTTTTTCACCAGTTTCAATTTCCTCATGGATGGCTCATGAGTTCTTTCCACAATGAAATTAGAAGAAACGAGATGAATTTTACCTCGTGAATCATGAAACTATCATCCGTGGAGTCCAGAAGAGAGACGGTTAACTCGACAAGCTCCCAAGTTATATTTGATGTAAAGCTTACCAAAACCCTGACAACCAAGATTGTGGAGTTTTTGAAGTTTTCTTAGTTCGCCATGACTGATATAGTCTTCAATCTTGTTGTGGATTTTGATGTGATGAGTTTTTGACTTATAATTCATCTATCTTTTAGATGTACATATTTTATAGGTTAGAATATGATATGTTTGTATTTTTATATAGAGTATAATTTACTATTAACCAAATAAATATAACACCTGTAACACTTACCAGAAAAACTTAATTATATTTGGTTTTAGAAAACTTAAAAGCTTAATTTTATAGACTCAACTTATGATTGACCATATTTTTCAATTGTTCATAAATTTTCACTAATTATATGCTTAATTATTAATTTTTAATTTATATTTTTATTCATATAATACAATAAAGTTTGTATATTATATACCTATGTAAATTAGTTTACATATTAAGGTAAAAAACAAATTTAATATGTCTATATTTCATTTTAAGCATAATTTTTTGTCAATTTTAAAAAATATATTGTATCAATTAATCTAATATTAAAAAAATTTATTAGAATTAAAAATATACGACATCTAAAGGATCTTTTACTAATTTACAAACTTTATCATGAATCGATCTTTTACTAATTTACAAACTTTATTTTTTTTAAGGAAGTTAAAATTTTTTTATTTATTTAGGAGAAAATATAAACTACAGACTATTTTCTAAAAAAATCAAATGACTAAATTTACATTTCATTGTTGATATAATTGTTTTTATAACTTTATAGGTTTTTTTAATTTTGTCACTTTATGTTTCTGTATTTTTGTAACAAATTTTATTTTGATAAGATTAATATTGTAATATTATTATTTTAAAATGTATAGTAGATAAAGTTTATGAAGAATGAAAATAATAATCACTGTCCAAGCAACCCAAGTGGTATAATTGTTTTTGAACCTTTGTATTTGAAAACAATTTTAGTATTTTAATAAGAAAAAGTTATTTTAGTTTTTTGGATTCTTTATTTTAGGAATATTATGGAACATATATAAAAGTTACATTAGTTATAATTATGATTAATATTAAAGACATAAGTGACATTAGTAACTTTATTAAGATTAATGACATTTTACATAATATACCACATCATATCAATATTTTTTAAAGGTACTTCTTCTTTAATAAAATAGATTGGTTTTGTTCGAGTATTTGTGGGAAAAAACAGTAAATATTTCGAATATTTTTGATATTTTAAATATCTTTGGCTATTTTTGATATTTTTGGATAATTTATATTTTTTCCGTGTGTTCTGACTGATCACTGGTATTTTATATATTTTAAATATTATATCCGAAAATAACTAATATATTTAAATTAATTATTGAAGTACGATATACAAGTCAATTTGGTCATTGGATATTAAGTTTAAGATTTGTTCGATTGTTTACCGTTTCGATTCGAATTCAATACATTTTTTTGGATTAGATATGTTCTTTTGATCTGAATTATATTTTGTTCATCCATCCATATATATATATATATATATATATATGGGAAGATGCGACTGAACTTTCATCTCACACAAAATTCTAATTTTAATAATTATCGTAGTTGAGGGGATAGAATATATTAGTATTTTTATAATTCAACTTCTAAAAAAATATTAGTAAACTCTACNCCCCCATATATATATATATATATATATATATATATATATATTCTCACTGCAAAATTACAATTTTATTAACGTCAGTCAATAAATCACATCTATTTTTTGTTTATGATTTTTTGAAATAAAGATTCCAAATATTGTTAGTTTTTGTATATTAAAGAAAATAGAAACAGAAATTGATGAAGATTTAAGGGAGATTGAATAAGAGAGAATGATTGAATAGTGAAGGAGGAGAGAAATCTTTCACTCAACTTGATTTTATTAATAAGCATACAAGGATTTATATAGACTTTACATAATGAAGGAGATAAGGCAAAGAGAACAAAATGCATCTGGCCACAATTACATACTAAATGAGGAAAGTACTGTAATCAACATATGATTGGCTCATCCAACTGTATATGAACGTTGGAGGCTCTTCATTATCATGTCAACTCACCATATGGTCTCTCTTGTGGTCCACACCAGCAACCCTTTCAAATAGATGAGGTAAAAGTAGATTCTTTACCTTTTAACCATAGTAGTTCAACTTTAGTAAATCAGACTAGGATTGAATTTTCTCTTTGGTAATTCTATTTGATCAATACTCATCTTTTGTTCTTCGAGTTAACACTCCCCCTCAAGCTTGACCATAGAAGATCCGAGGTTAAGCTTGGAACCTTGAAGAGAACTCCCTCATTAAAAACCTTAGCAAGAAAATCCAGTGGGACAAAACTTGCTAAGGGAAAAAGAGTAGAGTTCAATCAAGACCTAGGGATTGGCCAATGAATCTATGTGCCTTAAGATCAACAAGTTTGGACACATAGATTCTAGATCACGGCCTCTTCTTCGTGTTGCAAGTATAATCTTCTTCTCTTGCACACTTTGACATGTCTTGGACTCTTTAAGGAACCATCATTGAATTCTCCCCCTTTCTTCTAACATCTTGTCATCATCAAGGAGGGCTTATAATGACCAGTTTCTTCTCTTAAAAGAGTCTTCAAGAACCTGTTTTACAATGCATTAAAACCGTGCATCAATTCTCAAAGCATAAACCATTTAAACAATATAAAAGATTGAAATGGTTACTCCCCTTGCATTAGGTAATAAGACTTGAGAGGAGTGTCAATTTCTTTGGTCTTTGAAACTTGAATTCTTCTCTTGAATTCTCAATGGACCAACAATATCCTAAGGTAAGTCCAAGCTTCCCAGACGGCCTGACTCTCCACTTGATTCTTCTTCAAGTAGTCTCCGAAATTCATGCTAAGCTTCCCGGAGTTGCCGCCCAAACTCATTAATTCCTAATACATCATCATACAAGTGTATCATTTCTTTATGGAAAAAATGTACTAATCACTTCATAACACAAAACTTAAATAAAAAGATGAAGGATATATTAGATGCTTCCCTTTCGGTTTTGATAAGAGGTGAGGAGTGTTTTGATTTTGTTCAAACACTTGAGTCCCTCACTTATCTTGGCTATGCAACCTCTTAATGAGTCACCAACTTAGTGGAAGACTAAGTAGATACCTCGGTTTCCCCTTCAATCATCTCAACATAGGAGCCACATTGTTAGAGAACCTTCTTCTTTAATTAGTCAAGTGCATCAATTCTCAAGGCATAAACCATTTAAACAATATAAAAGATTGAAATGGTTACTCCCCTTGCATTAGGTAATAAGACTTGAGAGGAGTGTCAATTTCTTTGGTCTTTGAAACTTGAATTCTTCTCTTGAATTCTCAATGGACCAACAATATCCTAAGGTAAGTCCAAGCTTCCCAGACGGCCTGACTCTCCACTTGATTCTTCTTCAAGTAGTCTCCGAAATTCATGCTAAGCTTCCCGGAGTTGCCGCCCAAACTCATTAATTCCTAATACATCATCATACAAGTGTATCATTTCTTTATGGAAAAAATGTACTAATCACTTCATAACACAAAACTTAAATAAAAAGATGAAGGATATATTAGATGCTTCCCTTTCGGTTTTGATAAGAGGTGAGGAGTGTTTTGATTTTGTTCAAACACTTGAGTCCCTCACTTTTCTTGGCTATGCAACCTCTTAATGAGTCACCAACTTAGTGGAAGACTAAGTAGATACCTCGGTTTCCCCTTCAATCATCTCAACATAGGAGCCACATTGTTAGAGAACCTTCTTCTTTAATTAGTCAAGTGCATCAATTCTCAAGGCATAAACCATTTAAACAATATAAAAGATTGAAATGGTTACTCCCCTTGCATTAGGTAATAAGACTTGAGAGGAGTGTCAACTTCTTTGGTCTTTGAAACTTGAATTCCTCTCTTGAATTCTCAATGGACCAGCAATATCCTAAGGTAAGTCCAAGCTTCCCAGACGACTTGACTCTCGACTTGATTCTTCTTCAAGTAGTCTCCGAAATTCATGCTAAGCTTCCTGGAGTTGCTGCCCAAACTCATTAATTCCTAATACATCATTCCACAAGTGTATTATTTCTTTATGGAAAAAATGTACTAATCACTTCATAACACAAAACTTAAATGAAAAGAGGAAGGATAGATTAGATGCTTCCCTTTCGGTTTTGATAAGAGGTGAGGAGTGTTCTGATTTTGTTCAAACACTTGAGTCCCTCACTTTTCTTGGCTATGCAACCTCTTAATGAGTCACCAACTTAGTGGAAGACTAAGTAGATACCTCGGTTTCCCCTTCAATCATCTCAACATAGGAGCCACATTGTTAGAGAACCTTCTTCTTTAATTAGTCAAGTGCATCAATTCTCAAGGCATAAACCATTTAAACAATATAAAAGATTGAAATGGTTACTCCCCTTGCATTAGGTAATAAGACTTGAGAGGAGTGTCAACTTCTTTGGTCTTTGAAACTTGAATTCCTCTCTTGAATTCTCAATGGACCAGCAATATCCTAAGGTAAGTCCAAGCTTCCCAGACGACTTGACTCTCGACTTGATTCTTCTTCAAGTAGTCTCCGAAATTCATGCTAAGCTTCCTGGAGTTGCTGCCCAAACTCATTAATTCCTAATACATCATTCCACAAGTGTATTATTTCTTTATGGAAAAAATGTACTAATCACTTCATAACACAAAACTTAAATGAAAAGAGGAAGGATAGATTAGATGCTTCCCTTTCGGTTTTGATAAGAGGTGAGGAGTGTTCTGATTTTGTTCAAACACTTGAGTCCCTCACTTTTCTTGGCTATGCAACCTCTTAATGAGTCACCAACTTAGTGGAAGACTAAGTAGATACCTCGGTTTCCCCTTCAATCATCTCAACATAGGAGCCACATTGTTAGAGAACCTTCTTCTTTAATTAGTCAAGTGCAATCCAGTTGATGTCCTTTTGTATTGAAGTCCTTGCATGCCACGATTTACTTTTGGCCATTACAACCTCTTCAAGATTGCTAATCAAGGGCTGGTCTTTGTCAATTTCTTCATGAGAGTTGCATTGTTGAAAGCCTCTTCTAGAATAATTCTTGTAGGGTGCATCTTTGAAGTCCTTGTAATGGCTTCTTCTTCTTGGATCATGGATGCTTAATTACTCTCCCCCTCAAGCTTAACTCCGAGAATAGAAAGGAGCTAAGCTTGTGAGAATTTGTAATCAATCCATGACTACTTAGACCACCGGTCTTCATATGGTCTTCTTTTGATTTTCCATCTTGATTGGAACCTTTATTCTCGATTATACCATACACTCTCTCTACTCTTCTTGGTAGGCTATGGACCTTGTTCATGAGTATTCAGAAATGGGTAGCAACCTTCTTCTTATCTCATGGTTTGAATGCATCCTTAGCACCTTTAAGTACCTAAATAGCACACAACTCATGGAAAGCATTTGATCACAAACATTGGTTCCAGTACTTGGATCATTTCCAAGACTGATCACCAATGTTTAAGAGAGATAAAAAGCCATGATCTAAAATGACAAGATCATGCAACAACTGGATTGAAACATATCAAGAGGATGAGAATAATAATCTCTAATGGGCATGGGATCAAGACGAGCACTTAACTAGATGTTTAAACAATCCTAAGGCAAATTTTAACCACTCTTAGCATCACCTTACTGAAAATCACAAGATATAAATTAGGGAAAGAGACTTTTATTTACAGCCAAGGAACCTGAACTGGTTCCTTGAACCTCCAAAGTACCATGGTTCGCCTTAGCACTTAACTTTCCTTTCTTGTGTGAAACTTCTTCTTGTTACAAAGCTCATCCTTAACTCCTCTCCTGTACTTCTAGTCATATTCTTTGCATTGAACATCATCTTGAAGAGCTTTGAACTAGTGAATCATTTGCTTATCTCTAATGGTTTCAAATAGAGACTCTTCCAGACCAGCTTTGATAAATCAGTTTGATCTCCCATTTAGTTGGGGATTTTGAACTGATTCTTCTTGATATAACTTCTTAAGTGTGTGATTTTGAAGTGCAAGAGTGACTGGAATGCCTCCTTAGCTTGAATGGGCTGATCTTTGTCTGAACTCGCAAGCCAATTTTCCACAGATGTGCCAAACGTCAGTCTGATTCTAAAGTCTATATCTCCTCTTTCTGAGCAGCTATGGATGCAAAACCACTTCGTCGTGGTCCCCCTTTGAGTTGGAAATCCATGAAAGTTTGTCTTGCTCCCTAATTCCTTACGGTTGAAAAGATATTGACCTTAGAGTGCAGCTATGTCACTGCTGACTCTAAATGAGATTTGAAGTCTATGGATCATTTGAGGAGGGACGACTTCTTAGCTCTTTTATCCAAACTTTGTCTTCATCATACATGACCAGGGGGTGAATTGAGTGACTTAAAGGATTGTGTCTCTTGTTGTCTTCCTCTTGAGACTTGATTTGAGCCACACAGCTAGACTACTCTTCTAGAGATGTGAGCTTTGAGCTTGTGCTTGAGGTATGTTTTGTTGAAGTGGCTCCCCTCTATTATTGACTTGGTAAGGACATTGATTCTTTCCTTTAGCTAATTTTCTTTCTCCTTTGGCTTGATTTATTTTAGGACTATTTCACTCCTTATACAATGATCTTATTATGTATTCCATGCTTTACTCGTCTCCTTTGAACCTTCAAAGAAAGATTCAAAGACAAAAATTTAAAGTATATGCCATGGGATGTAAGGAAAATTTAAAGTAAATGAACATGCCAACGGGAGAATCAAGCTAGTCATTTTAATCATGGAGCATTAATAATATCATTTGAGCTTTTAGGAAATGAACTTAAAAACAAAGTAGAGAGAGTTTTAGAATTTAGCCTTTTAAGTTGTCATTTGGTATGAGGTCTTTTAACACTCTTGATGCTCCACCATAGTCTTTGATCACTCTTGACTTCCTAATGTCTTGAAAGACTTGCTTCAAACCGTCTATTGGATTATACTTCAACATTCAAACCAAGCTTCTACAACCAGTTTAAAAAAAAAATATGGAGGCTATCACTTCAACAGCTATGTCTTGAATTGATTCATCATTCCACAAGCTTGCATCTCTACTTGATCTTTCTACCAAAGTCTTCTTGAACCAATGATGAGCTTGTTTTGTAGTCTTGCTCCATTTGTCTCGGCAATGGTCCTAACTTCAAGCATAATGTTGTTGTGTCTTCATTCTCAACATAGTAGCCTCTTACTAGAAGACTCTTGAAACCTTCTTGTTAATAGTTAAAGAATCGATCTTGTTAATTTCAAAGAACCAAACCAATGACTTAGAATCATTCATCCATCTTAACTCCATCTTGGAGAAGCTTCAAAACTGATTTTACTCTTTGATTTATATTGAATCCAAAACCCAAGCTTCCATCACCATTTCTTCATGAAAATAGCTTCAAGACTTGAACTTTAAGACTTTAATGCTTGATGATTCTTTGAGTAGCATTCTGACCAGATTTACATGCCACTTTAGAAGAGTTTTCATCTTCTTCTTGGACTCTAATGTTGATTATTTTGCTTTCTCCTTCAAGAACAACAACTAAACTTCCACACCATCTTCAAAGGACCTCCTTTTTTTGATGTTCAAACTTGAAGAAATTTCAGATCTTTAAGTTCTCACACACAAGATCAGAAGCGTTCTTCCATTGTTCTAGCTAAAACCTTAAGAAACCAAGCTGATTTTGATGAAGAAACTTGAGAAAGAGACTATCTTTGACGGAAACCAGCAATCCAGCTCAAATCTGACGAAAAATGATGCCTTTTCAGCTCAAATCTAAGAGAAAACCAGCTTCTTGAGAATCAAAGTTAACTCCTTTGAAGATCCTTTAGCTTCAACTTAGCAAAACCAGCTGATTTCTTGAAGAAAACTTCACTCTTTTAGTAGAAAACATGTTGGGATTTCATAAAGTTGCTGACTTTTCAGCTCAGATATGACGAAAACCAGCTCCTTTATGATTAAAAACACCTCCTTTGAAGATCCTCAAGCCTCAAACTAATAGGACCAACTGTGTTTTTGAAGAAAACTAGAACCTTTTAGTAGAAATGGACTTGATTTTTAAAGAAAGTTGCTGTCTTTAATGAAGAACAGAATGAGAAACCTAGAATTTTTTTTGATGAAGAACCAAGATTTTAATAGAAATGAGAATAAGAAACCCATAATTTTAAAGATTGCTCCGATACCATGTTAGTTTTTGTATATTAAAGAAAATAGAAACAGAAATTGATGAAGATTTAAGAGAGGTTGAATAAGAGAGAATGATAGAATGGTGAAGGAGAAGAGAAATCTCTCACTCAACTTGATTTTATTAATGAGCATACAAGGATTTACATAGACTTTACATTATGAAGGAGATAAGGCAAAGAGAACAAAATGCATCTGGCCATAATTACATACTAAAGGAGGAGAGTACTGTAATCAGCATATGATTGGCTCATCCAACTGTATATGAACGTTTGGGGCTCTTCATTATCATGCCAACTCACCATATGGTCCCTCTTGTGGTTCACACCAGCAACCCTTTCAAATAGATGAGGTAAAACTAGATTCTTTACCTTTTAACCATAGTAGCTCTCCTTTAGTAAATCAGACTAGGATTAAATTTTCTCTTTGGTAATTCCATTTGATCAATACTCATCTTTTGTTCTTCGAGTTAACAAATATAACTAAAATTTATAGTCTTTCAAAAATTTCACTAAAATGAATAGTCTCTAATCAATACTATAAATAGTACAAGTGACTCTATAGAAGATGACACTTCGACATTTTGTTTCTCTTACACAACGACACTTCATTAAAAAAATTTAACTTCAAAAGCCAAATAAAAGTTTTTATTTTACCACATCTCTAATCATACACATTAGCAATCTGAAGGTGATGTGTCCTTTGAGTAGTATTTTCTCTTGACTATTTTCTCTAAGTGTTGGAGACTCTCTCTCTCGGTTAAAGGGTTAGAAGGTAAGAGACTAAAAGGTCACGTGGTCACGTGCTACTTTCGTAAAAATGGCCTTAGTTGTAAATGACTAAGAATAAAGTCATGAGTCTCTTTAGCTAGTGGGGTTGGTGAGAGAGTTCTTATCATCTTCTTCTTCTTCTTTTCGTTGTCACAAACCAGATAGAGAGAGAGAGAGAGAGTAAAGAAGAGGAATCGAGAGAGAGAGACTCAAGTTTGAGTCATGCTAGTGAATTCCAGTGAACATCTCCGGCGAGACGTAGGAGTTTTTTCTCCGAACTCGATAAATCTCGGTGTTCATAGTTTAGGATAAATCCAACGATCCATTCATCAATCAAGAAAGATCCAAGTTCGTTATAGATCCATAGAGATTTAAGCTTAGAATCGTACAAATTGGTATCAGAGCAAGGTTAGTGAAAAGGAAGTCATTGCATCGAGTTTAAAGATTAAGATGGCTTCAGAGATGTTTGGATCGAGAATAGATGTGGATCGATTTGATGGATCTGGTGATTTCGCTCTCTGGAAGAGAAGGATGTATGCACATCTAAGTGTGCTTGGGTTGAAAGATGTTCTTGAACCAAGATCAACAAGCTTTACGAAATCTGAGGAGATCGAGAAAGATCCAGAGGCTGCGAAGAAAAGAATCGCAGAAGAAGATGCAAGAGCTGAAAGATGCGAGAAGGCGATGAACATAGTTTTGCTAAACGTCGGAGATCGTGTACTAAGGAAGATCGAGAAGTGTCTTATGGCGTCTAAAACATGGTCACTGCTTCAGCGCCTCTACATGTCCAAGTCGTTGCCGAATCGAGTTCATTCCCAGCTGCAGTTGTACTCCTTTAAGATGCAAGAAAGTAGAACCATCGATGAAAACATCGATGATTTTCTGAAACTAATTGGAGACTTAGGTCACTTGAGCATTGAAGTAGATAAATAAGTACAGGCAATTCTTCTACTCAACTCACTGCCATCAAGATATGATTCTCTCAAGGAAACTCTCAAGTACAATAGAGAAGCGATTAGATTGGAAGATGTTGCTGGTGCAGTTCGTTTTAAAGATAAGGACCTAAGGGAAAAGACAGGCTCTAAGAATCTCTCAGAAGCGTATCTGGTAAGAGGAAGAACTAAGACCAGGAACAACCAAAGCAATAATCAAAATGGAAGAGGGAAATCTAAAGGCAGGTTCAAGTCCAAGGGTGGTAAAAGAGTGTGTTGGATATGTGGTAAAGAGGGTCATTACAAGAATCAATGCTACAAGTGGTTGGACAGGAACAACCACAAGAACAACTCTCAAGATAGAGGAGAATCCGCTAATGTCAAAGATGATGCACAAGATCTGGTAGGATTGATAGCTTCAGAGGTGAATTCGACGCAAAATGATTCAAACCAAGATGAATGGATTATGGATACTGGCTGTTCATTTCACATGACTCCTAGAAAAGAGCTTTTCATCGATTTAGATTAGTCTGCATCGGGTAGAGTTAGGATGGCCAATGATTCATGTTCTAGTGTTAGGGGAATAGGTTCTGTCAGATTTGAGAATCCTGACGGGACTACTTTTGTGCTTAGTGAGGTTAGGTATATGCCTGAAATGTCTAGAAACTTAATATCTCTAGGAACCCTGGAGAGTAAAGGCTGCGAGTTTAAAGGAGGAAATGGTATCCTTAAAGTTGTAAAAGGGTGTATAGTGGTAATGAAAGGCAAGAGAAAGGGGGAGGATGCTTTATACACACTTCAAGGATTTGCTAGAAACTCAAGAGCTTGTTCAACAGTTGAAACAGTGGCTCAAGGAAGATCTTTAGATGATGACAATACAAGTTTAGGGCATAGTATACTAGGCCATATAGGTCAAAAGGGGTTGGACATGCTAGTGAGAAAGGGCTGCCTTGATGGAAACAAAGTTTCAGTAATGAAATTCTGTGGAGATTATGTTAAAGGTAGAACTCATAGAGTTAGTTTTGGTCCTGCTAAGCATGTAACCAGAGAGAAGTTAGATTAATTCCATTATGATCTCTGGGGCTCGCCAAATGTCCCATTTAGCTTGAACCAGAGTCAATACTTTGTTTCATTTATTGACGATTGGTCCCGAAAATCGTGGATATATTTCTTGAAGACGAAGGATGAAGAATTTGCTAAGTTTGTGGAATGGAAGAAGATGGTAGAGGTTCAAACATAAAGGAAGGTAAAGAAGCTACGTACTGACAATGGCTTAGAGTTCTGCAACTTTAGGTTTGATTAGTTCTGCAAAGAGGAAGGAATGATTAGGCATAGAACATGTACTTAAACCCCCCCCCCCCCAGCAAAATGGGGTTGCAGAAAGATTGAACAGATCTATCATGAATAAGGTTAGAAGTATGTTGAGTGAGAGTGGTTTAGAATCAAAATTCTAGGCAGAAGCAGCTTCTACCTCAGTATTTCTCATCAACAAGTCTCCATCATCTGTTCTAGACTTTCAAATACCAGATGAACTGTGGACTTCAGTTTTGCCAGATCTTAAAGGTCTAAGAAGGTTTGGCTGTCTGGTATATTGTCATAGTGATGAGGGGAAACTCAAACCTAGAGCCAAAGGAGGCATATTCTTAGGGTGTCCAGATGGAGTGAAGGGATATAAGATATGGCTATTAGAAGAACAAAAGGTGATCATAAGTAGGAATGTGATCTTCAAAGAAGATACAATGTTCAAAGACATAAAGACAGATGAGGCAACAGGTAAGTCTTCTAATCTTTATCCTTTATTGACTAATGTGTTTTTTGGTGGTGAACTTACAGGTATTAGTAAGAAAGGAGAAGACTTATCTCAAGGTGGAGCTAATGGAAGTGGTGTGGTTGAGATCCAATCAGAAACAGTTCAATCTTCAGCCTCACAGCCATCTGTGATAAAAGATACAAAGGAGCAAGGTTCAGGAGAGCAACATGCACAAGGAGAAAGGCCGAGAAGACAGACAAAACCGCCGATCAGGTTTCAGGATTATGAGATGTTTAATGATGAGGATGAGGATGATCTTGTTGGTTTTGCAGGTTTAGCTACAGAAGATGGTGGGAAGATTGAACCTGCATGTTATCAAGAGGCAATGTTGGATCCAGACAGTGGTCTCTGGAGTGAAGCAATTGACGATGAAATGGTTTCACTTAAGAAGAACCACACATGGATTCTGGTAGACAGGGTGAAAGGACATAAACCCATCGGGTGTAAATGGGTCTTTAAAAGGAAAGTTGGAGCCACAGAAGCTGAGGGTGTTAGGTTCAAGGCGAGGCTAGTGGCTAAGGGGTACTCACAGAAAGAAGGAGTAGACTTTCAAGAGATCTTCTCTCCGGTAGTGAAGCATGTGTCGATACGACTTGTGCTGTCTTTAGTGGTTTTCTATGATATGGAATTACAACAGATGGGCGTCAAAACAACCTTCTTACATGGTCATTTGGAGGAACAAATTTATATGGAACAACCGGAGGGTTATATAGATGAGAAGTTTCCAGATAAGGTATGTCTCCTGAAGAAGTCTTTATATGGGTTGAGGCAGTCACCTAGGCAGTGGAATTGAAGATTCAATGAGTTTATGAGGTCTGTTGGGTATAGTAGAAGTGTGTATGACAGTTGTATCTACTTCAAAAAGCTAGGAAAGCATGAGTATGTCTATCTTCTCCTTTATGTAGATGATATACTCATAGCTTCCAAGGACAAGAGTCATGTCGTCAAGGAGAATCGAGATGTATGTCGCTATCACATATATAATGTAAGCACATAATATATAAATAAATTACAAAATAATTTATATATTGCCATATTTTATAATTTATAGCATTATTTTACAGTCAAATAACTAGATATGTACTTTTTAAAAATTAACTATATTGATTTTTCATATTATGAATTTTTGTACTAAATGATATTTATGTTTTTGAATAATATATTTGAACACAAAAAAATATTAATATGAATAACTCTCATATTAAATCTTATAAGCCAAATTTTCAAAACACAAAGCTCTCTCTTAAAAACTCAACTTGCCATAACTCAGCTTATATATAGGTTAATACCAAATCCTAGTTCTATTAGGACACATTATTCATTATTAAATAACTTCTAAACTAATGATGATCCTTACCCATAAATCTTTTAGAACTTAGATTGCTTATAACTCAAGCTTCTTTCGAGCTTAATCCAACAATCTTCCCCTTAAGCTTGAAATCAACTTTTACTAAGTCCTGAACTCCAACAAGACCTCTCATCTCTTTATACTTGATTCTACCAAGAGCCTTAGTCAAGATGTCCGCCTTTTGCTCATTCTCGGGAACATGCTCCACTTCTATTAATCCCTTCTCAACACACTCTCTAATGAAGAGAAACCCTGTGTGAATATGCTTACTGCTTCCATGAAACACCGTGTTCTTTGTATGGGCAATCGTCGACTTGTTGTCTATTCGAATCACGAATTTCTCGTGTGGTGCTCCTATGATTTCACCGAGTAAGTCTTGGAGCCATATTGCTTATCTAGACGCTTAAATCCCTGCTGTAAACTCGACCTCGCAAGAAAACAATGCAACAATCTCTTGTTTTGGAGAACACCATGTAACTGAACTTTCACCAAGATATAAGACATGCCCTGTTGTACTTCTACCATCATCTGGATATATATATTATGACTGCTATCGCTATAGCCAACCAACTTTGTCTTCCTTAATTCCGAGAACTTAAAAGACACACCAAACGATGTTGTACCTTGCAAATACCTCAAACATTGTTTCAGGGCTGCCCGTGTGACTCTTTAGGACTTTACATATATCTACTCAGCACTCCAACTCAAAAGGACAAGTCTGGTCTCGTGTGAAGCAAGTAGCAAAGACACCCAATGACTTTTCTGTAGCTTGTAGCATCAATTCTCATTCATCTTCCGCCTTCGACAACTTAAGTTCCGACTCCATAGGGGCTTGTCTCGGGTTGCATCCTTTCATCCCAACTTCTTCTATAATTCTTAAGGCATAACGAATTTGATTCTGAGATAGAACCCCTTTGTATGATTCACCTCAATTCCAAGATAGTATGTCAATTGTTCGAGATCACTCATCTCAAACTTTGATGACATTTCCTTCTTAAACTCATCAATAATCTTCATATTTGTTTCTGTGACAAACAAATCAACTACATAGACCACAATAAGGAGAAGATTTCCATTTACCTCATTTCTGAAAATCGATGGCTCCCTTAAACACTTCTTAAACTGAAACTCCTTCAGAATTTGGTTCAACTTATCATTCCAAGCTTTAGGAGCTTGTCTCAAACTATACAAATCTTTGTTGAGTTTTTAAACTTTGTCCTCGTGCCCTTTCACCTCAAAGCCTTCCGGTTGTGTAACATAGAGGACCTCCTTTAATTCTCCTTGCGGAAATGCTGTCATTACATCTAGATGATGTATCTCTCAACCGTAGGAAGCTGCCAGTTAAATGAGCAACTTTATCATCTCGATTCTCGCCACAATTGCGAATAGTTAGTCGAAATCTACTTCATGTGTCTACACATAGCCCTTTGAGACGAGTCGAGCCTTATGTTTGTTTATGCTGCCATCAGAGTTCTTTTTGAGTTTGAAAACCCACTTCAGCCCGATTGATTTTGCTCCGATTGGAAGCTCCAAATCCCACGACTTGAGCTTCGTGATAGAAGTTATTTCATCTTTGCATGCGGAAAACCATTCTTTCGAGCCCCTTCCCTCATCAAAATTCCTTGGCTCATCATTCAAGCTTAACAATAAGATCTTCCCTTCTTTTTCCGCAAGCAATACGTAATCGTCTAGGTATTTTGGTTTTGAGCTCTGTCGCTGAGATTTTCTTAACTCAGGTTGAGTTAAAATGTGTGTCTCTTAAGAACTGCCACCATCGTTATCTTCAACTTCATGAACATCTGATGCAGATTCGTTATCGCTAATTGTCTCTTGGTGATCATGCTCTTTTTCGGCCTCTGTTTTGGTCAGGTCGGGTTTATCATACTCTACCTAAGCAACGAGAGTCTCGGTTTCTCTGATTCCACGATTTCCATAAACGCCAACGGTAATTCTGAAATCTTCATCTCTACCTTGCGCAGAAGTTTTAAAACTCTAGTTCTACCCTTTTGTCTCGTCGAAGATTACATCCCTTCTTACTATAATCTTAGGAGTTTGTGGGTCTAGCATTCGATAAGATTTCGACCGAGCTCTGTTCCAAGATTAACCATGATACGAGACCTACCATCAAGTTTCTTCACGTGAGATAAGTTGACTTTCGCATATCCAATGCATCCAAAGATCCGGAGTGACTAATGTTCTATTTCTTGAAGTTGATAATCTCATATGGTGTTTTATCCTTCAAAGCTCTTGTAGTTACTCGATTCAATAGTAAGTTGAGTATCTTACAACCTCTACTCATAAATAATTAAGAACACCCATATACTTCATGATACTCCTAGTAATTTCTAGTAAAATCCTATTATGTCTCTCAACAAAACCATTTTGTTGAGGAGTATAAGGAGTTGTAAGGTGCGTTTTGATTCCCGAGTTATCACAAAAAGTATTAAACTCGTATGACACAAACTCTCCTCCTCTATATGTTCTGAAAGTCTGTATATGATTCCTTGAGTCTTGCTCCACTACACTCTTAAACCGTTTGAACCTTTCAAACGCATCTCCGTTATCTTTCAACAATATCGTCCACATTTGTCGAGAATGATCATCAATAAGAATGAAGACATATATATTTCCAGCAGCCGTGCTTGGTGTTATAGGTCCACAGAGGTCACCGAGTATAAGTTCAAGTGTTTTGGTTGCTCGATATGTGGTGGATTGGGGAATACTTGTCTCGTTTGCTTTCCTCGCAAGCATGAGCCGCATATCCTATCTTCGACCCTAATATGTGGAATTTCAACCACAAATTATCTTTCTATCATGGAATTTATTGTCTCCATGTTTATGTGGCCCAACTCAGCATGCCATGTGTTCGATTCACTTGTTGTAGTGGTAACCAAACACATAGTATCTTTTAATCCCATGCGTACTTTATAGAGTCTATTCTTGATCTAACTGCCTTGGAAATTAACCTTTCATCTTTGTCATGCATTATCAGATGTTCTCCTCTCATTCTAATATCGCATCTTGATTATGTGGCCTTTCCTAAACTAATGATATTGCTTTTTTGGGTAGGAATAAAATAAACATCAGTCATCGTTCTAGGTTCACCATTCCTATCAATGAGCTCCAATAATCTGTTTCCTTCGATGTATATTCTCGAATCGTCTCCATACCTCACTTTTCGCATAATTGAACCGTCGATGGAGGAGAAGTATCTACGTTCACCACTCATGTGATTACTAGCTTCATTAACAAGGTACCAAAAACTGTCTTCACCTTCATAGCCCAAACGATATGATTAGTCGAATTTAAGATCGGGCACTTGATCGACAAAGGGCCACCTTCTATTGGACGAGTCGTTGATGATTTTGTTGTCCTAATATCTCCCATGGATACAAGTCTTTGTGTTTGAATCCATTAAGCAAACCACACAGAGTTAATGACCGTCTCCTTCTCCGATATGAGGTTTCTTCTTATGGTTTGTAACTTGCGAGGGAAAAAACTCAACAAACTTGACGGGAAACCAAGCAAACAGAGAAGATGGAAACACGAATAGGATCAATAGCCTTAAAGCTCTAATACCAATTATAGAATCAAAGAATGGTTTAAGATCACACGAAAAGATCAATAAAAATAACTCTCTTGTTAAATCTTATATGCCAAAATCTCAAAACACAAAGCTCTTTATTAAAAGCTCAACTCACCATAACTCGGCTTATATATAGGTTAATACTAAATCCTAGTTATGTTAGGAGACACTATTCATTATTAGATAACTCCTAAACTAATGATGATCTTTATCCACAACTCGGTTATAACTTAAGTTGTTTCTAATTCAAGTTTCTTTCAAGCTTAATCCAACAGTGGTGACGAAGATCTTGGTAGGAAGATGGAAGTTAAATTAGATACTACTCAGGCGCCAAGTGATAATCTTCCGCCTCTGGAAGTTCCAAGCATTGCGTACAAGTCTGGTTTGTAACAATCTGCTCCAGCATTTTGGTTTGGACGTGTCTGGTTCAACTTTTTCCGTAGGCGAGCTTTCACATACCCAGATCTTCACTGTCCTAACCAATCAAATATCCAGATTTCAAGTCCCTGTCGAGCCAGTTCTGTTGCTGCCGCAACCTATTCCTCCTCCTAGTCAGTTTATGGTTTTTCTATTTATTTCCGTCTTCTTAAGTGCTTGTGATATAGATCTACAGAACGCTATAGGGTTCTCAAAAACCATTGGATTACAAAGATATCACCAAATGGATCACGTTTGACCGCCTTACGGTCAATGCTGGCACCACCAGAACTATCAACGGAAACGGCGAAACGTGGTGGCAAAACTCATGGAAACGGAACAAAGTTAAGGTGTGTTAATGTTAAATTTGGGATTTATTTAATTTATATACATCTACATGTCACCTTTAAATAGTAATCGAGTTATTGGAGATTCTACTATATGAAGAATTTGAGAGTGAATAATCTAAGCGTGAAAAACGCCCATCACATTTAGATCTGGATTGAGAAATGCTCCAACGTTCAGATCTCAAATGTCGCGTGCATGTGGATAGTCCAAACACCGGTGGTATTTATATCACTACCACAATAACACCATGAACATTCAAATCTCCTAATCTATCATTAGAACATGTCATGTTATTTTAGTGATTTTAGTTTAGTGATTTTAGTTGCTTGCATGTCAAGACAACTCAATTTGAGAGATTTATTATGATTTATGAAGATTGATATAAAGGAATTGATTTATAACTGGCGGTACCAGTCATTGTTTATCTAGGTTCGACAGGTATACCCATTATTGCTATCTTACTTTAATCTTTCAACCCCATTTCTATATACACATATATAGACACATGATTCAATTTTTTTGGTCTTTCTTTGTTAGCTTTCATTTTATATTTTCCCAATCTACTTGGTTGTTCCGAGTGATAGTTCTTTTATTCTTTTCTTTGCAGTTTAACAACAAAGGAGGACCACATTTTTTTATCACAAAGGAGGACCACATCTAAAACATGAAATTTGTTAATTTAGAAAATTTTTAATGCCAAATTAGTAGATATGTTGGTTTACTTTTTTTATTTTTGTAAGTTTAAGATGTAGACATTAGCATTTAAGTAGCTGATAACATTTCACTTCTTCTTCCTTTCGTAAATAGAAAAAGTTTGTCTATTGATATGTGACTCTTAGTTTGGAACTATTTTTTTATTCGACAAATATCAATACAACGAAATATACAATTTTGTATCTCCAAAGGTTTCGAATAATGGATTTAGCTTCTTTTTTATTTTTCTAATTGTTTAGGAATTTTTGAGTGATTCTTTGTAGGAGAGAGAACAAGAACAAAAATATGTAAAAGATTCTTTATTGATATGTAAAAAAATCGATGACAATGTATGAGTGTTGAGTAATGATTTTTTGGATGGCTTGATGATATTTTTGGATGGAACAAAAGCCTCTTTAAGAGCTATAGCATTGGTACTGGAAAAGTTCAAAACTCTCTCTGGTCTCACCATGAACAGAGAGAAATCCGACCTTTTTTTAGCTGGTGTAAAACATGAAGATATAAGCGCATCGAATCCTCAGGGATATTCCATCACTAACATGCCTCTGAGATATTTAGGTTTACCTTTGATGCACAAGAAATTACGAAAGGCTGATTACTCTCCTCTTATAGACAAGATTTCCTCTATGTTCACCAATTGGTCTGTGAGGTTTCTTTCATTCTCAGAGAGGATACAATTTCCCAACTTGGTTATTTACAGTTTAACAAACTTCTGGATGAGCGGTTTTGCTCTTCCTTTGGGGTGTATCAAGCATATAGAAACTCTATGTAACCGTTTTATGTTGTTTGGCGATACAAGCAATAAAAATGGGGCCAAAATCTCCTGGAACACATGCTGTCTACCTAAAGATGAAGGAGGGTTGGGCCTGAGAAATCTCAGAAGATGGAATTCAGGTACTTAATCTTAAGTTGGTTTGGCTATTACTCTTGAATAGTTGATCATTATGGGTTGCTTGGGTTAAAGAGCATATGATCAAAAGGGAAAGTTTTTGGAAAGTTAAAGATAAGCAAAACACTTCATGGATTTGGAAATTCATGATACTGTCAAGCCACTAGTAAGACGTTTCCTTGGCTGCGAATTAGGTGATGGTCAAACAACTCTCTTCTGGTACAACGATTGGACTGAGAAAGGTCCTCTAATTTACATCACATGTCCACAAATTCCCATGAAAATGGGCATCCCCATAGATTCGAAAGTGGCACAAGTTACTAATGCCAATAGTTGGATTCTTCCTTCTCATAGAACAAGGATCCCTTCGCTTACTGAGGTTATAACTATCCTTCTTAGCCTTCCTCTTCAACACTTTTCAAGGGGAGAGGATCAATTCTTATGGGGGGTGAGAAAGGCAAATGCTCAAATAGTTTCAGCACTAAAAGCACATGGTCTCTATTGCGACCAGAATCAGAGAAGAACGATTGGTACAAAGCCGTGTGGTTAAAAAGGGCAACCCCTAAGCATGCCTTTACATTTTGGACAACAAATTATGATCGTCTACCTTTCAAAGCAAAGTTGTATCACTGGGGAATGACAATTTCGCCTCTGTGTTGCATTTGCCAACAGGAAATTGAAACAAGAGAGCATATGTTTCTTGACTGCTCTTATTCTAAATAGGTTTGGGCGAAGTTTTGAGCAAGCTAGGAAGACCGCAAGCCATCTTTGCCACTTGGAACTCTACGCTAGCTTGGATGATGGGAAGAAAAAAAAGACTACCAACTACATTACAGAATCTGGTCATTCAAGCTTTAATCTATCTAATATGGCGAGAAAGGAATAGGAAGAATCATTTTGAATCCCCTACATCGGCGGACAATATCTTCTCCCAACTAGACCGACTGATTAGAGATACTCTTCTGGTTCATCTCAACCGTCGGCGATTCAGAAAGCTTCGCTCTCTATGGTTTGCTAACAACTAAATTAAGCCTTGGTTACTAAAATGTTTAAGTAGATGATAACATTTCAGTTCTTTTTACTTTCGAAAATAGAAAAAGGTTGTCTATTTATATGTGACTATTAGCTTGAAAATGTTTTTTTTAATCGGCAAATATCAATACAACGAAATATACAATTTTGGATCTCCAAAGGTGTCGAATAATGGATTTAGCTTTTTATTTACTTTCCTAATGATTTTGTTGTTATTATTATAAGTTTGTGTTTTAGATT
The DNA here is from genome assembly GCA_900406275.1 of Anastatica hierochuntica. Taxonomy (NCBI): domain Eukaryota; kingdom Viridiplantae; phylum Streptophyta; class Magnoliopsida; order Brassicales; family Brassicaceae; genus Anastatica; species Anastatica hierochuntica. Next base: position 5,674 of record OVAN01002242.1, on the reverse strand, counting down.
TTGGCTTTTTAACATCAGTGCACTTGCAGAGAGGTGGACCCATGGGTGAATTGTGATAAAATGTCGCATAGTCTAGATTTTAAATCCACTAACAGCCTTTAATATGTCAAAATACTCTGAATCGTTCTGTTTATTCCTTTACTTTGGTTCTGTTTATATACAACTCATGTTCCTATAATCTAGGAGATTCGGTCCTTACTCATTAGCTATACAATTATATTGATAATTATCCTAACTAACTTGATAAACTCCAATACTCCCCCTCAAGGTGGAGCATGAAGGTCCCGAATGCCCATCTTTCCAAGTAAGTAACGTAGTTGTTGCCTCCCTAAAGCTTTCGTGAGGAGATCTGCCAACTGATTTGTTGTTTTGATATGAACCGGAGCAATGAGACCTTGTTGAAACGCATCTCTAACAAAATGACAATCCTTCTCAATGTGCTTCGTCCTTTCATGAAAAACCGGGTTTTTAGCAATGTGAATCGCCGCTTGATTGTCACAATAAAACTCAATAGGCTTTGTTTGCATTATACCAAGAGATTCCAGTAACTCATTCGTCCATTTAAGTTCTTTAAGTGTGAACGCCATTGAACGATATTCGGCTTCTGCCGATGAACACGAAACCGTCTCTTGTTTCTTCGTCTTCCATGACACAACCGAGTGTCCAAGCATAATAACGTAACCAGACAGTGATCTTCGGGTCATGGGGCATGCCGCCCAATCGGAATCGCAATAGGCAGAGAGAGTAAGATCATTGGCCGAGCTAAGCATGAGACCTTGTCCTGGAGTTCCTTTGAGATAACAAACTAAGCGCAATGCCGCTTCCCAATGCTTTTGTCGTGGACTTTGCATAAATTGAGCTAAGATATGAACTCCATAGCATAGATCCGGTCTCGTTACTAACAAATACACAAGCGTGCCAACAAGACGCCTGTACTTCTCCGGAGTAGCGAAAAACTCACCTTCATCACGAGCTAAATCATGGTTCTGCTCTATTGGAGTAACATCTGGTCGAGCTCCAAGCAGACCACATTCAGTGACTATGGCCAGCACATATTTTTGCTGTGAAAAGTAAATTCCGTCCTTGCTTCTACACACTTCTATGCCTAAGAAATACTTCAGATGTCCCAAATCTTTCAAGTGAAAGCAGCGGTGCAAATATTCCTTGAATTGTGCTATCTGTTCAGAATTGTTACCACCAATAATAAGATCATCAACGTATACTAAAACGTAGAGAGTTGATGAACCTTTTAGAAGTGTAAACATGGAGTAGTCAGAGTAGTTTTGCACGAAACCAAACTCAAGTAACGCAGCGGACAACTTTGCAAACCAACATCGTGGGGCTTGGCGAAGGCCATATAACGATTTCTTGAGCCTACACACTTGGTTGGGTTTGGACGATGTGAAGCCTGGTGGGAGTTTCATATATACCTCCTCTTCGAGATCTCCGTGAAGAAAAGCATTATGCACATCCATTTGGTGCAATTCCCAGTTCTTTGCCGCGAAAACTTCCAAGAGAATACGTACCATATTCATTTTAACTACTGGTGCGAAAGTTTCCTTGTAATCGGTCCCTTCTTGTTGGCGATTTCCATGTACAACTAGACGAGCTTTATACCGTTCAATTTCACCATCGGACCGATACTTAATACGATAAACCCACTAACATCCGATAGCTTGTTTACCTGGAGGCAGCTCGGTAATATCCCATGTGTTGCTACGTTCCAACGTATCAATCTCTGTTCCCATTGCGCCATTTCAAATTTTGCTTTGAGCTGCTTCTTTGTACGAAGAGGGCTAAATGTGTGCCATAATAGCCGCGCAAAACACCTACTGAGCTGACGAAAATCTATGAGAAGAAAAAAATTTCGTAAGTGGATAGAAGGACTTACTTGAAGACTCGGATGGTGAGGATGAGATGTCGAGAGTGGGGTCTGTGTTGAATTGAGCAGCATAGGTAACATATGGCTAAAGAAGAACATATTTTTTCTTTTTTCTATGTCCTCTACCCAGCTGTTCTTCAATGAGAACTGCAGGAGCACATGCTGTATCGTCATTGTTTGACGATTCTGGTTGCGAATCGGCGTTGGTGTCAGCTTGAGGAACAATGTCCTCAGTACCACGAGTAACAACTTCAGTAGCAGGAGCATCAACCACAGCTCCGGGATGAGGAGGAGCTGGAGCTAGTGCTTCCGGAGTCTGCTCTGGATCAACTAACTCTATATCTCTCCCTGTCGACGGTAGCTCTGTTTCTCTCTGATCAACTATTTCGTCAAAGGCTGTTAAATCTGGAGCAGCTGTGAACGTCTATGTATGAGGAAGTGAATCAGAAGAATTGGTGACACATGGAAACACTTCCTCTTGAAACACCACGTCACGCGACACATATGTTTGCTCTTTGTCTAGATCATAAACTAACCACCCTTTCTTGTCGAGAGGATATCCAAGAAATAAGCAACGAATGCCACGTTCCCCAAACTTATCATTGTCTCGAGCCACTCTACAAGCATAACACAACGTCCCAAACACCTTAATGTTTGTGTAATCTGGTGCAGTTCCATAGAGTAGTTCAAACGGTGTCTTGTAATCGAATAGCTTCATCGGTGTTCTATTGATCAAGTACATAGCCGTCAATATACTTTCTCCCCAAAACTTGATAGATAAGTTGGCTTGAAACAACAAGGATCTCGCCACATTGAGTATGTGTCGATGCTTACGCTCGACTCGTCCGTTCTGTTGTGGCGTTGCTACACACGACGTTTGATGAATGACTCCATTTTCGGCAAAGAAAGACTTCAAACATACAAACTCAGCCCCGTTATCGCTTCTGACCATCTTGATTTGTTTATCAAATTGTCGATTCAAAAAGCTAAATAATTTCTTTAATGCTTCTGGTGCTTCTTTCTTCTCAAGCAACAATATTGTCCAGACAACTCTTGAGAAATCGTCAACTATTGTTAAGAAATAACGAGCACCACATAATGATGGTTCCTGATACGGCCCCCAAAGATCACAGTGAATCAATGAAAAAATATCATCCGCTTTATTATAATTGTCAATGAACTTATTTCGAGTTTGTTTAGCTCTAACACAAGCATCACAAGCCTCTTCAGAAATCTCAGAAGTAGAAGAAAAATGACCAACACCAGATAAAAAAGAAAGCACTTTTGCGGATGGATAACCGAGTCTACGATGCCACAATTCCCGTGTCCTTAGTGTTCCCACATAACTTGCTTGAATCGAAGCAACACTGGTGTAGTGATAGACCCCATCTCTCGCCTCACCCGCACCAATCAAAGTCTTCAAACTTTGATCCTGTATCACACAAAATTGTTTCGTAAATAAGACAAAGCTTGCAACATCATCCAATAATTGTGCCACAGAAATCAAAGTGATTGATAAATGTGATGCATAAAACACTTTGTGCAACGTAAGTTTGCCGCCAAGGCATAATGTCCCATGCTTCGTTGCCTATGTCACTTGACCATTCGGCATTGTGATTGAGCAAGGTTCTATGTGTATCACATCGGTGAGCAGGTTGATATCGCCAGTAACATGATGCGAAGCGCCTGAGTCTATAATGATATCATACCTGCTATCCTTTCCATAGAAATAAAGCTTTTCATTCTTACCCGACAATTTGTTAGTGACGGTGTTCTGTTTTTGATTGTTCAGAAAACTTGCCAGGGAGACCCATTGCTCTTGTGTGAAGTTTGGTATTCCTGGTTGATCTGCCAGTTCACCAATCTGAGCACTATTTGCCCTCACACCCGAGCCACGTCCTCTGCCTTGATTAGGAACACCACGCCCTCTGCCTTTTTGTTCACTTCCTCTGTGTCCAGTTTTGGTCTTGTCTGTCCACCAATCTGGAAATCCAATAACCTGAAAACAGCTACTTGCTTCATGACCAGTCTTTCCACAATGCGTACACGCCATTGTAGAACGCACAAATCTTGTTGCCGCAGTCTGAATAGGCAATGAAGATGACGCAGTTTCCGTGAAACCAACAGCGAAACCTCTGTCTTATGTGATTCTCATGGCATTTATGTGACGTTCTTCCTGAATTATTTGAGAATAAACTGTCTCAAGAGTCATATCAGTTCCTCTACTCAAGAGATTAGATCTTGTTGTGCCGAAACGAGCTGAGTCAAGACCCATCAAAAACTGATGAATACACAGCTTTACACGACCCTTCTCATATTCAATCATAGCTGCACAGTCTGGTTTCTTGCAACAACAACTGAAACCTTTATCAAACATAGCTAAATCATCCCAGAGCACTCTGAGTTTACCAAAGTACTCTTCTACAGAATCGCTATTCTGTTTACACGCCACAATTTCTGAATGCAATTGATGAAGACGAGTATCATCACTTACCGAAAATCTACGCTTAAGACTATCCCACATAGCCTTAGCACTATCCACCAGGGATATTGAAGGTCGAAGCTTGGTTTCAATACTGCTGTAGATTCAGCCAATAATCATTGAATTGACCATGTCCCACTTTTCAGCTTCTTCAACTTTGTCGGACGATCTCTTCAATGATCCGTCAATGAACCCAAGCTTGCGCTTCGTACGAAGAGAGTTCACCATCAAACGAGACCATCATTCATAATTCAAACCATTGAGCAATATCGGAGTCAATACTTGACCTGTATTGTCTGATGGGTGTAGATAAAAGGGTGACAAAAGAGCTTTTGACTCTGCATCAGTCATTGTTTTTGAAAGATCAAAGAAAGAAGGATTTTTAGGTTTAGAATCACAGGTTCAGATCGTGCTCCGATACCATGTCAAAATACTCTGAATTGTTCTGTTTATTCCTTTACTTTGGTTCTATTTATATAGAACTCACGTTCCTATAATCTAGGAGATTCGATCCCTACTCATTAGCTATACAATTATATTGATAATTATCCTAACTAACTTGGTAAACTCCAATATAATACGCTCAAATCTTTTTAGTGGAATGTTTTATACTATATATTGATATGCGCGACTCTTTCTATTTTGGAGGTTACTATACTACTCTCGCATGTATGAATTAAATATAGTACACATAAAATGTTGCAATCCAATATATTACTTTACATGAGGTAAACATGGATTAACTAGTTTAATTGAGATTGCTATGTAAGACAATTAAGTATAAGAAAATGTCACAGATGAAGAACAACTATAGTCTATTTCATTTTTACTAAGTCATGTGTTAGAAATGTGTTAGAAATGTTCTGAAATCATTTTACTTTACTTTGAATAAAGTTGTAGTATTGAGGTTCGACAAATCGTTTGATATTAGGTGGTTATAATGTTTTGCTAGATGTTCGAGGCGCAGAGGCGACGTGACTTTGAAAAGGAAGAAAGATGGTGGTTCGCGGGTCAGAGATCTCGTAAGATTAGGTTTGTGCNCTCGTAAGATTAGGCTTGTGTTTAACGATGTGTAATCTTCTTTATTTCGGATTATTGTCAAACGGTTACAAAGCGAATTTCTCTTTTAAGGTTTTCTCTCTACCGAAAGTTCTCTCATGAGATTTTGCCAAAAGGAATCGATGCCTGTTTCTTTGCACAAGGCTCACTATTTATAGGAAAAGTATGGTCAAAAAGGAATCAATCACTGTTTCTTTGCACGCGGGCCACGAGGTAGTCCCGGCGTGATCGGGGTCGGCGAGATTCGCGCT
>OVAN01002241.1:3281-34651 GCA_900406275.1 Anastatica hierochuntica | reverse complement strand
AAGGGATCCTTCCCTTCAACAATGTTCATCCCCATTACCTTATGAGGGAAAATCACATCCCATACGTAATCTTCCTGGTTTTCATGGTGCTGATGTGAGATGCTATCCAAGTCCTTAACAACCTCAATANATGCTATCCAAGTCCTTAACAACCTCAATATGAATCCTTAGCAGCTCCAATGCTTGAACGGTCATGATATGCAGAAGGGTCCTAGACTACATAACACAATATCCTTAGGTGGTCCTATCCCACTAGATCTGTCTCCGAAGACTGTATGAACCACCTTCTCTTCTCTTCTTCTCTTCTCTTCTTCTCTCTCTCTAGGTTCGATCTCTCTCTCTCTCTGGTCCGACGACACAAGGAAAAAAAAAGGAGGAAGCTTTAGGGTTTGAGAGATTTAAAAAAGATGGCTTTAGGGTTTTCTTTGATGGGCTTTAAAGGGTTTTGGGCTTTTCTTCTTAAATTTTTAACACGGACCGGATCCTACGGCCCGGGATATTACACAAGGTTTGCAACTCAAAACTAATTGAATTGATCTTCACTCATACCAATCGACAATGAGTGGAATAGTTCATGAATTTATATATTTCTAGCGTCCACTTTTGATGTGGGGGTTTTTGTAACACTCTAATAGGTTCACTTAAACTAGAAAGGCATAACTTTTCGGAATACAACAAGATATGACATTTATACGGGCCATATTAATGGGATAGAATGTAAGTTGGCTTTGATACCACGTTGTTGGTGATTGTTTTATTCTATATATAGTTTTCGTCAATTCTTAAAAAATTTCGGGTTTGAAAATGTGTTTTTGACACGAAAGAGGATGCGTATACTCTTCATCTTCTAGTTTTCTTTGGATAAAAGCATTGTTAATATCCATCCGCCGTAAATCCCTTCCTAAATTTGTAGCAAGAGAGAACATAATCAGAACTTTGTAAAGCTTTGTCACGGGTGCAAAAGTTTCAATATATCCTTTTTCTCTTGCAACTAGCCTAGATTTATGTTTTTCATTAGTTCTATCACTTATCTACTTGATGACGAACACCATTTGCTTGTTACAGTCTTCTTTCTCTTTGGTAACTCATATTCAAACCAAATTTCATTCACTTCCATAGCATTGTGCTCATTATCCACAAAATCTCTCTACACTTTGTGTTCTTTGGCTTCTTCATAAATCTTTGGTATGTATCTTTGATCCAAGTTGGCCATAAACGCTTGATGCTCTTGAGGATATAGGCTAGTGAGCACGCGACTTGAGTAGGATGAACAACGGCTTCATTGTTTTAGTATGGGCTATTGGAAGGATATTTCCTTGTCCTTGTGTTTCTCCTTAGATGTTATGCCTTCTCAACGTGTTCTTCAACTTCTTGAACTTGCTCTTGGGTTTCATCTTGAACTTCATTGTGACTAGATGTTTATTGAATTTCATCATGACCATGGCTTAATGAACCTTCTTCTTGAAATTTTGCCTCGGGTTCAACCTTATTTCCCCTCTCATGATCAAGATGGAGGTCCTCTCTACCTACTTGATGTGTCAAAGGATCCTTAGATATCTTGGTCTCTTCTTTATCTTTGGTTTGACCAATTACAAGACATTCCAATAAGATTCTTAAATTAGTGGCACGACTTGATGCTTGGGATATATCCTTAAGTTTCTCCGAATTTTTTTTGACATAGTACCTTGATTTTCCATGAACTTGACATCTCTAGACACAATCACTCTCCCTGTCTCGGGATTGCAACACTTGTATCATTTTTGTGTGGAGGAGTAGCCAATGAACACACACTTCTCACTTTTTGCATCTAGTTTGTTCATTTGTTCCCCGGGTACTAAGACAAAACAAACACAACCAAACACTCTTAGATGATAAAGAGAAGGTTTTGTTTTGTTGAGTACCTCAAGTGGGGAGATGTCCTTTAGGACTTTGATAGAAATGCAGTTGATTAGATAACATGCGGTCACCACAGCATCATTCCAAAATCTCTTAGGTACATTGGCATGGAACATCATAGATCTTGCAACCTCTATGAAATTCCTATTCTTCATCTCGGACACACCCATTTTGTCGGGGTGTATATGGGCAACTTGTTTTGTGTATTATACCATGCGTAGTCAAATGATTTTTGAATGCAGAACTTGTGTATTCACCACCGTTTTCCGACCTTAACGCCTTCACATTAGCATTAAATGGTTAGTAACATAAGTTTGAAAATTCATAAATGCTTTTAGCACTCTATCTTTAGAAATGTAGCAATGTAATTCATGTGTACTTTGATTTTTCATCTATAAATGTAACAAGGTAGTTATGATTATCCATAGACACACATGGTGAAGTCCATAAATCCGAGTGCACTAAATCAAGATATTTGTCATACATGGTTTCAGATGTTGGAAAAACTGATTTGCAATGCTTTTTCTAAGATACATACTTCACATTCCAAATGGTTAAATGACATATTAGGCATCATAAGCTCTAATGCACGAGAGTGAGAATGACCTACTCTAGCATGTCAAGTAGTGCTTTCACTCAAAGGACTAGATGTACTAGTCATTCATAAAGAATTATACATAGAAGAGTTAGAAGACTTAGTATTTTGAAGATGGTATAAACTGTCTTGGGTTCTTCCTTCGCCAATTACTTTCCCTGTCTTAAAGTCCTAAAAATCAACATCATTAGGCCTAAAAAACTTGACAATCAAATCAATCGTGATTTTCTTTATGGAAAGCAAATTAGATGTTAGGCATCCAATTTCTTATCAAACAATTTAAGGTTCCCTATTACTTCTATCTTAACCATATCTCCATTTGCTACTACTTTCCCTAAGGCTAGCCTAACATCACTAATAAGATCCTTATCACTAATCATATGGTGACTAGCTTCCAAATATATTATGACAGGCTTAAAAGCAAGAGAACATGCACCAGATTTTATAGAAGAAATGATGGCCTTCACGACCTTGATGAATGATCATAGATCACTCTTCTTTATAGGAGAATCATTGCTTGTTAAGCTAGTCCATGTATCCCCTTCATTTGACTCACTTGTGAAGGTCGAATACATAAGAATGTCTTGAACCGATTGTTGCTCCATTTCTTTGAGCATTCGTGAACATAGAGGAAGTGAAGTCTCATCATCCAACGGTGGCTTTCTTTGCTTCTTGACTAATCTTTTCTTGGCCTTTTTTCTTGTAGATAACCCCTTCTTCTTCTCTTTCTTGCCTGGCATATCATTTTCAAGAAAAAACCAGCTTCATTTCCTTGTTAAAGAGAGTATGAGCTACTTGTTCCTTTTGGACAAGTGCACAAACTTCTTCTAGGACAGGGAGCTTTTTTCTCTGAGGACATGCTTGATCAACTCATTGTAAGATGGATTTAGAGCCAAAATCACGCTAAAGACTTTATCGTGCTCATGTCTTTCTCTCAAGACTTCTGGATCTATAACGCTTGGTCTACGACAGCTCGAACCATAAGCTTCTAAATTTTCCAAAGAACTGATTAAGCTTCATATCTTCTTGACTCAAATTGTTAAGACTGTCAAGCTTGAACCATAAGCTTTTAAATTTCCTAAAGAACTGATTTCATCTCCTCTTGATTCAAACCGTTGATAGCTCTCTTGACTTTAAAAACTCGGTTTAGATTGGAGATATTGCCATAAACGGTTTGAAGACTCTCCCATAACCCCTTGACCATTTCACAATGTGAATAAGCTTCCAAGAATTGATATTGAGAGGGAGCTTGGATGATGTCAAGTGCTTGATGGTCTTCTTGAGCCCGCTTGACTTCATCCTCTTAAGCCATCCTCTTTGGAGTTTCAACTCTCATAATGTGGTTGCTCCAAAGTCCATGACTACTCAAAGATACCTTGGTCAATATAAACCATACAAGATAGTTTTCACCTGTGAGGATTACGGGTATATTTCTTCTTTTTGTGATTGCCATGGTTGAAATACTATTATTCGGTGGATACTGCTTGTGGAATAACAAGGAAGAGCAAACATCCAGAAATTTGAAAGATGAAAACGAATGAGTTTGTTGCGGAAATTTGTGAGGTTTAGGAGCGAAATAGCTCTGATACCATATTAGGAATCATTAGCTTCTAACTCAAAACCAATTGACAATGAGTGGATTATCTCATGTTAGTTATATATTACTCAATTCCCTCTTCAACTTTTGATGTGGGATATTTCTTCACACCCTCCCTCAAAATAATGGCTCTTTTAGCCATTAATCTCGACAATCTATCATGCCCTCTCCGAGATAATGCTCTTTTTCTAGCTATCTCAGCGGAATTGAGCCTTCCTTGGGCCATCAATTAGTGGGGGTGATCCGACCACTTTTCGGACCGGATTAATGGGATAATGGATTGGCTCTAATACCAATGTTAAGTTTCATGGGTTCCCAACTCAAAGCAGTTGGGAATAAGTGGATTGGCCCACGCTACTTATATATTACTTAATTTCCTCGTAAACTTCCGATATGTGATCTTTTTCTACAAAATGGTGGCCCTTTTAACGGATGTCAAACTTTCATCGGCTGCCACAATGAATCAGTCTTTGTATCTAAAATCAGCATACGCTTCTTCCTTCTTTTTCATTCTTGTGTCAAGAAGGTTCTATCATATTTTCAACAATCTTTCTACTATTCTTCTACGACTTCTCCCCTGTTTTTTTTCCAAGATCCAACACCCTTGCTCTTCTTACTAATCTCTTTCCTCTTGATCATCTTCTATAATCATTCTTTTTTCCTTTTCCCAAACCTTAACTTTTGGTTCTTTAGTTAAGCCTAGTGAAAATATCCACTAGATTTTGGTTGCGAAGATCTGTTTCAAACTTTTCAATTCCGCATCAAGAAAAAGTTATATCTTTTGTTGATTTTGTGTATCTTCCATGTTATGGTATGTTACTATAATTCTTTAGATGAAGAAGAAAAAGAAATGATTGAGGTGGGGTGTTATCACATAAAAATTATAGAAATAATATATGTAACTCTCTCCGTTTTGATCTTAGTGTTTTAAGAATATTTCTTTGTTTTAGATTAAGTGACGTTTTCAAATTTTTGAACAAAAAATTCAATGTCACTTAGTGTTTGTAATCGTTTATATTATGCGGTATAATTAGTATTAGTTTTTCGCATGGGCCAATATAACTCAGTAGAACTTTTTAGTCATAAACAACTAACAGAAAAAGAAAATACTATCAGACATGTATTCAGAAACAAGGCTATAAATCCATACAGAAATATAGCAGATCCTAGAAAATATAAAAAATAAGAAAACCCATACAAAGGGGGAGTTACTATATACCCAAGGAAACAAGAAAAAAACAGAGCAGAAAACAGAGTTTTGCGGTTTTGGAACTACATGCTCTTGCTCATGGAGAAGAAGCTATAATCATGGTGATCATGAACATTAAGCTGTTTCAGCCATGAACCCGCCGCACTTCGAAGGTAAACTAACCGTTCTTGGTCACAATATTCTTGATTCCCCCACAAATCTCCTTGCAATTTGTAAGTAACTAAACCAAACGGAGCCAAAGAAAGTCTCTTCGTCGCCGAGTCATCATCACAAGACGATGTTTCTTCTTCCATTGTTTCGTTAATCTCATTGTCTCCCTCTACTGAACCACCTACGAATTCGAACATCAAACGGTACATGTTTCAACAGGTTGCACCAAAATATGTATTTAAGCTAATAGCTAGTTTCTCTATAACAGTCTAAGTATGATACCACACAAGTTTCATGATACCTTGTAAAGCCGAAGATAGCGTATGGTAACTCAAGAAACATGTCGATAAATCTTTATCCGTCTTCCGAGATGGAATGTGATATATTGGATACCTAAACCCGCAACAAAGTTCACGACTTTTATCATTTTGGAGGCTGGAAAACACTTGTAGATCAAATAAGCAAGATAATTTTTTTACATACCAAGCAATGGCCATCCAACTAGCAGGAGACAAATCAACACTCCTTAGAGTCAAAAGTCCCGGATACTTTTCAGCCAACTCATTTACCTAAAACAAAACCGAAAGAAGATACAAAAATGTCTTAAGCAAGTTAGTTTCTTAATGCAAGATAAAGAAAATGGGATCATTAGAAACGAAATGAATGAGAACCTTAGCGGTAAGAGGAACCCGCAAGTGCGGTTTAGCCGATTCAAAGTACTGAAATTCACAATAACCGAGCTTATCTCGCATCAAAGAAGAAATCCCGTCGATTTCATAACCCGAATAATCAGAAACAGATTCCCACATTTTGCTAGAAGTTCTAGAAACACTGCTAGTTGACCTTGAAAACTTCTCAATCTCACTATCATCACTCCAACATTCACTATCAAAATCAACTACATCACTCTGGTTCCTGCAAAATCCATAGATAGATTCACTCCTAAAATTCCCTGAGAACATTATTATCCCTGATTGATCTAAAGACTCAAATGTGGGAAACAAGCAAACCTAAAAATAGTCGTAGGTTTGCTAGTATAAATTTGAATGGCAGATAGATACGGGACATAGTACTGCATCACAGATTCACCATTGTTTAAATCGACATTTGTTCCGAGTCCATACGCACTTAGCTCATCAAAACAGTCCCATAGATCACTAAGCCTGAAATATTCAGTCTCATCTTTGTTCTCTTGGATCCACAAACTGTTCAAATCATTCTCACAGCTCTGCAAGTTAACAACCAAAGATCAAAACTTGTAATGATTATAGTAGTATTATACTTACTAATAGACCAACTTAGAAGCATTGTAATATACTAATATTACACTAATATTCATTCTGTTTTGTGAAGTGTGTTATACTCACACTTTTTTTTTTTTTTTTGAAAAAGTATACTCACACTTTCTTAAAAGGTTTTATCTACTATTCATTAATACATTTACATTTAAAACATCATTTATTTTTTTTTGGTCAAAACATCATTTATCTAATAAACACATTTAAATAATGAGGTTAAAACTGGAATTTGGTTTATAAATTTACATTGAAAATATAAAACAGCATTTTTATGAAACAAAACTAAAATCTTAAAAGCATACCATTTGGAATGAGATAGTAACAAGTAAACCATAAGCAAGTAATTACACACTGAATTTAAATTATAGTACTTGCTGAAAAGGACATGCGTCTAAGAGGATATGCCTTTTAGTAGCCAAGAATATTCAATCCAATTTCAGTAAAAGCCATATTTTTATTAATTCGTGTTATATATATATATATATATATATATATATTTCATTTTGCGAGACAGAATTGGTGTCGCGGAGGTTCCACGTGTTGAAAGAAAACGTCATGAAACGACATGAATCCTAAAATTTATTATGTCTCCTTATTCTTTTTCAGAATTTCACCAACTATTGTGTAAAATGCAGTGTCGATATTTAACTAATCACACGATATTTCTGGGGAAAAATCTTACTTAAATGATTTGTTGAAAACCTAAACCTTTCTTTTGGTAAAAACCTAATGAATACTTCAACAAAAAGAAAAAAAACCTAAAGAATATATGTTTGAGTTAGATTGTTTGGCTGAGAAAGACATCACAAACAACTTTTATACCTGTGATAAAGAGAAAGAAGGAGGCTTTGGAGTGATTCCTCTAAGAAATTTCTCAAGGTTTGATCGGACTTTTGTCGATGATAATGATGACATCCACCACATTCTCTCTGGCTCTAGGTCTTTCTCAAGAAAATAAAAAGGACGAAGAGAAATAGAAGATGAGAGTTTACTATAGATTTTAGATGAAGATTTATAGAGAATCTTTAAAGGGGAAAACAAGCTGTAGCAAAAGTTTGAATGAAGGTTTTGGAGTATGATTTGCTTTCTATTTATTGGAAGAAGAAAAAAAACGAACACGACCAAAAGGTTCTCTCTCCTTCACTCTTCTTATCTATTCTGTCTTTTACGTAATTAATTTAGTAATTGACTAAAACCTTCTCTCTTTTACTTTTTATCTCTCCTCTCTCTAAGTTCTTATCGTTAATCTTTTTTGCTTTTGTTAGGTAATTAATTTCCCACTTTTGTTAGGTAATTAATTCCCATTCAACGTGTGAATACTTTTTTTAAAAATAAAATCTAATACTTAATTAAAATCTAATAAAAAAACAAAGAAGTGCTGTTAAATAAAAAGTCTTGTTCCAAAAGACCCGGTAAAGCTATTTTCCGCAGAAATGCTGTTAAAATATTAGAATCCAGAGCAAATTGGCTGTTGTTAGGTCATTTACTATCAACCTTAGTCAATTCTTTAATTTTTTGACATTTTCTCAATTTTTTAAACCGTCACCTTCTAAAAAACTAAAAGGAAATAACATTTATAAAAATATTATTCGATCATTTTTTTTTCAAAACACACTTTCATCATTGAACCCATCGTTTTGCCGAAAAAAAAAAAGAACCCATCGTTTTAGGCATTTAATTTACAAGTTTTAAAATCGTGCATTTCCCAAAACTAATCACCAAATCTAATTGCGTTTAATTTGTGGAAGTTTATTTTTCTTTATTTTAGATTACGGCTTAGACATTAAAAATAGAAATATATATGAGACTAATATATTTTTAATGTGTATATATATATATATATTTGATATCAAAAGGGAAATTAGGTGAAATGAACATTTGGCCAGCCAAAATTAAGTTTCTAGCCATAAGATTTTTTTTTCCAACTGTTCTCTTTTTTTTTAATGAAAATTTTGTCCTTTTCTGTTCATAAACATGTTGTAACAGATAGACGGTCTATTTACCGCTTAACATAGTTTGCTCTTCTTTCAAGTTTTTTTTAGATCGCTCTTTCTCAAAACGTTTGTTCTATGATACTCTTACCATTACCAAATAAAATCGTGAATCCCAATCACATTTTGCCCCTTGTTTTTTTGTTATTTGTGAAATTAATAGGCACACGGAAATAGACAGTCTATTTAAATAGACAATCAATGTCGTACTGTTTATACTATCTAAAATAGTAAGTCTAACTAGTGTTTTTATCGAACCATATTTTTACTATTATAGTTGATCATATGGTTTACAAATTGTGGGAGTGACTTAAGCTTCACATTCATTCCCTTATATAGTAGGAACTTTCAGTTTTTAACTAATATGTTTTCGTTTATATGGAAGCTAAATTTTTATAAGAAGTAGACGTACTACGTAAGTAGACTTTCTATTTAAATAGCATACAACTTCTTATACGTTCCACCAATTTCCGTATACTTGAAAAATACATATCCGTTTCGAAAAATTCAAGATACGTTAGGTAGGAAAAAAAATCTATTTTTTTCGTGTATTTACAATTTTGTTTTGATATACGTATAAACCTGTAAAGCCGTTTGAATTTTTGTGGGGTGTAGGGGCAAAAAAGAAAAATTACTCAAAAAAAGAGCTAAATGGTTAGTTTCTTAATTTTTTAGGGTTGACCGGTTAGTCAACCAATTTACCCATATCAAAATTTGTTTTATGTTATTTTCTTCATAAAAATATATGCTACCTTTAATTAATTTCAGACATCGTTTTTGCTTGTTTGGAAGATTCAGGGGTGATTGTTTAGGACTTTTATTTTACACGGTAACTGCAAAATTTTATTTTAAAATTTTGACTCTTATACTTTTAAAACTGTGACTTTAAAAAAAAAGTCATGTATTGTGGACTTTTAAAAAATTCAAAGCATAAAACAAAAATAGAAGAATCAACACTGTGAGAAATTGTAGGAGGTATGAGTGATTTTATGACAGTTAAAGTATGATTGACAAAATTTTAACTTTAAAATTTTTTTATATATTTTAAAGTCTCTATAGTTTTAAAAATCATGATACCAATAACCTCTGAGAAACTATAAACAAATTTTTATTTAAAAAAATATCTTTTAAAAATAATTAGACGATCATAATCTACTAAAATAGACTGATAAGTGATCACATTCTATATAGTATATACGAAGGTATATGAATCCAATGCAAAGCTCAGTAAGATAACTTAAATATTGGCAAACTTATCCAATATATATATTGTCGATCACTTGGACTAGAAATCTTCTATATGAATCTAAAAGTTTTTAGAAAAATGAATTGTATACAACGTGTAATAAATATGTATATATTCAAAGCCAAAACATGCACATAAATATTGTAGATGATGACAAATTTTTTAAACTTAAGTTTACTGTGAAAGTCCCATGAAAATAGTTAAAGTTATCTAGATTTGTTTGTCAATAATATCCAATATAAGTAAAGAACTATAAATTAAATTATTAAAAAGGTAATATATGATCATTTAATTAATAATATTAATTTAGAATCAATTAATTCATACTCTCTTTCTTTCGGTTTAAACTAGGTTTAACGTTTCTACACGCAAATGAAAAAAGTACAAACTTTCATACAATTTTTTTGTCACATAAAATTATCATTGAAAAAAAACAATGCAACCAATAGTAAATTATATTAGAATATAAATAGTCATTATTTACAAAATTAATTAATTTACATTGAAACGTGAAAGTATCAATTATGAAACAAAATTTTTGGATTAAAATATCAATTATTTTGAAACGACGGAAAAAATCAATTATTTTGAAACAAAAGAAATATATGTTATATAGCCGACAATTCCAACTTTAAAATTGGCCTATATTTTTTCTGCATAATAATACTTTAAAAGAATTGTTAACAATTACTATAGAAAAGAGAGTGACTGACTAATATGGTCGCTACGTGTCAAAGAGGCTGCGTCGATCCATCGCGTTTTCCATTTTTTTTTTTTTTTTTTTCTTATATTGTCATTTCTTGTTTAGTCGTATTGGGTAATTACTACTCTCTCCGTTTTTTAAAAAGTGTCATTTTAAAGTTTAAAATTTGTTTCACAAAAAGTGTCGTTTTACATTTTCGATGCAAATTTATTCAGAAAATTCTGATTTTAACCTTACTATTTTATTGTATTAAATGGAGAGAGAATTTTTTTTTAAGTAGTAATGAATGACAAATAAGACTTTTTAATGGTTATTTTTAATTTGTGTGGAAAAATATCAGAATGATACTTTATGCAAAACAAAAAGAGTAATAACCAAGTTGACAAATTACATGTATGCTTTTTTGCATTATATAAAAATAGCGGGAAGTTTAACAAGGGCCATATCTTAATCTAGGATTGTTATTAGTTTATACTAATTTTAATATTGTTTTGTAGGAAGAATCTAATAACTAATTAAAAGAGACTAATTGTGGCATTTGGAGATGTACACCTCAGCTTTTTGAAAAGCTCAGATAGATTAACACGTCAGCATTTAAATCTCCCCTAAACGCAACATAAAAATTGTCGCAAGAGATGCTTCACAAAAAAAAAGAGATGCTTCAATTATTTATGGGCCAACTTCAACTCTAGCTCACATACAAAAACCAGTCCAAAACATAGATGTAAAGAACACTTCATCTCCACACGTTATGATCATCTTCTTTGGTTTCGCCTCTCCAGTTTCTTTCGTTACGATTGTTCTTCTTCTCCATATTCTCTGGATGCTTTTAAATACGTTCCTCCCTTCTTCGTTGGTGCTCCCCATCATAATATCATTCCCTCTTAAACGGGTCAGATCGTGTTCTGGTTCAAGTGCGATCTGTTTCCGATCGACACGGTGGTGTATCTGAGCTGGATTGCTTAGCGTATAATCTATGCCAGTTATCTACATCAATGCATTCTGATTTACGGTAACATCATAAATCGTCGTCGTTTCGCGTTTCCGGAGGCTAGGGACGGCGAAACTTAGCATCAACGATGACTGGAGATCAAATTGGGAGGCACTGACTTCAAGTATGGTGATGGGAAACGAACTTGAAGATTTCAATATGTTTCTGCTTTGTACTATCAAACTCTCTTAATAAACTTTGTTGCATGATTGATTTCTCCAAGAAGTGGAAAAAGTTATCCCTTTGACAATTTAACTATGATCTGTTTTTTAGGTGAAGGGAGTTATAACATTGATGAAAAGGACCACGTTGGTAACCAAGAGAATTCACAGTGCTTGAATTCGCAGAGGTTCTCTTAACTTTCGCCTGCTCCCCAACCAAAAGAAAAATTAAACCCAAATGGAAAATTTTATCTCTGGTCAATTAGTTTTTATGAATGGTTCAATTCCTTTGTTGGTGTTTTATGAACTGTAGGTCTCAGCTAGAAAACAAATAAGGGTTCAGTTTGAAACGAGCGAGCTGGTAGCAGGATGCTTATCAGAGGAAGGATAATGGGGTTTAATGAGATGTTTAAATGTATGGACACCGATGGAAGTGGAACAATTAACTCGAAGAGCTAAGACAAGGACTTCCAAAGCTGGCTTAACTAGATGTGGAATGTCTTGATTCCCATATGATGGCTTCTATGAATCTTCTTAGGTTAATCAGTTAATGAGTTTACTCTGTTTTGTTCTTTTTGTGTGAATTAGATGCAAAGAGTGTTTGGATCATCTATTGACCAGTGATTAGACAGCCGAGTAATGGCATGACGTTTGATTTTTATAACTCGTGCAGATGTTTGTCTAATTTAAAAGCAAACCGTAAAGATATTCAGAGTCCTTAAACATCTTATAACTTGACCGAAAGGGATGGAACCAAGTAGAGGTACTGCACTTCTTATCCAAAAATATGAACATAATGCTCTTTAAACATTTTTTGGTTTATATCCCCTTTGTCATGTTTTAAAAAGTAATACATGGAATTAAAAAAACTTCAGCTACTCCTATGAGTAAGCTTAGTCCATTATGTGTGGTTGGTAATTGGTAAGCACCAGAATGGTTAGCTCTAAAGAAATTTCTATGTGTATGTTCTAGATTCGCAGGTAAATGAGTGCCCCTACACGTATCATAATACGCAAGACTCGGGTCATCATCCTATTTCCCCGTAAAAACATAAGCTATTACCCAAGAAAGCGTCTCCTTTCGTTGTTCACCGGGCCTCTCCGTCTTTGCGTGGTCATTTCTCCAGGCGTTGTAGTTTGATGGATTCAGCTTTGATTCATCTTATCTGGTAAATCTTTTTGTATTTTAGTAGTTTTCCCTACTCTCTCTTCGATATCGCTCATACCTATAGTCTTCTTGAGATTTCAATGACCAGTGAAATCATGGAAAAGATTTGAGAACAATGATCACAGTAATAACCCACCACAATGCACTTGGATGAACATATGTTATATTTTTGAAGAATTTGAGGAACTCTGTTTGAGACAAAAAAAAGTTGTCAGACTTACTCAATTAAAAAAAGTTGTGGATTTTTTTTATATTGCTTTTGTGGCGAGTTTATGAAACGTTGAAGAGAATGGGGGCCAAATCCGTATTTAATATTTACAATACATTTTTTCTTTATGCCTTTGTCTCTCCTGTTCATTGTGTGGAAGAGTCGTCTGAGTAAAAGCGTTTGAAGCAATGCAATTTAGTTGACGTTTCCAGTTTTCTTGGCTTTGAAAAATGTCACTGCTGCTGTGTTTAAATTAGAGCCTGCTTTTTTGAAACCGAGATTTATTTGTATTTCTAGGAATATGATGCCTTTGAAAGATCCATGCGAGGCTCACTCACCGCTACGTCAGGTTACCCAAGGAGAAATGGTGCTGAGAATCCGCTCCAGCTATAGAAGGCATAGAGACTCGAGAAAACCAGAATGCTCAAAATAGGGACGAAATTTCCGCCTAAAGGGATGTGAGAAGCGCGTTGGTGCCATCGCACGAGATTGATGTGGCAGATACTGGGGTGTTGAGGAAGTAATAGCTCGAGAGAAGTGGGCAATCGAGAGTATAAACTGAGACTATCGACGGAAGGGAAACAGAGCTGGAGACGGAGAACGAGAAGGTTTCGGTGATCGAAGGCAAAGAGGTGACAAGACAGTGACCCAGGAGAGTAAAGAGAGATTTTGATGAGAAACAAACCGGAAAAAGCGGCGTAGAGTACGACAGTTACCACATGGAGAAAGAGGCGAGTTGATCTCTCGAAGGCAAGGAATTTTCAGTAGACAAGTACAAAGAGTAGCTAGTTCCGGAATCCGAGACGATCGCACAAAAATGACTTCTTTTAGCTTTTTGATCAACGATGGAAACACTTACTTACGACGTGAAAAATGACTTCTTTTAGCTTTTTGATCAACAAATGTACATGTTTTTTGCAAGGTCACCTAAGTTAATATCAGACATTTACAGCACATGATCCGAGGATTTACATGGTCCTAAGTGTACATGAAGCAGATTTTTCATATCCTACCAATAAAAATAGATCGTAGTCCTTTAGTTGTTAGCGTTATACTAAATGAATTATTTTCTAATATAACTTACAAAATCTATTTTTTGCAATGCATTAGTATTTTGAGATAGTGTAATTTCACCTTTACGCTCAGAAAACAAAACCAATGCGAACCTATCTTCATTATGTCAACCTAAATTTTCAAAGATGTATAAAATTTGGGACTTCAAAGTTAATTTTTGAAACACTACTTTCCAATAGATTTTTTCCAAATGGCTTAATGATTTGGATTGAAAAATAGGTTGGTTTAGGAACCAAGTTTTAAGAGATAAAATACCAATTTAAGAGTTTGTAGTTATTTATTCACGGAGTTAATAAAAAAACTAAACAAATATTGGTATCAATAGTTTCCGTTAAATTTTTAAAATGTTATTCGTGAAAGTTTATCATTATTAGAAAACAACAATCCTTACTTCTAAATAAAATTATGGTCAATTGTTGAAACAAATAATTAAATATAATAAAAATACACTCTAATTAAAATTAGGGTTCAAATTTAAAATACAAATATAAATGGGCTAATTAAGCCAATATTTTGAAGAAAAAAAATTAAGCCAATATTACAAAATTAGACATTATTTAAGTATTTTATCCCCCCCCTTTTCATTATTTAAGTTTTTGTGAAATTTTTGCCACAGATGTTCTCCACTCTCTCCCTAATGGCGAGTGAGTTGGCGATTGTTTTTTTTTGAATTTCTCTTTCTTCTTAACTTAAAATCTCAACCATTTTTAATTGTATTTGTAACATTTTTAACATGGTATATGAAAAATGTAAATACACAAAAAATTAATTTTTTTAACATCAACCATATTTTGAACTTTTTAAAACCGACATATATTTCGTAAGTTGACCAAAATATTTCAAAAGGAACATTTTTTCCAGAAATAGAATTACTATAATAATAATAATTCTACTTCGGTGAAATATAAAGGTTTTAATATTTCAAATGAAATTAAATAAAATTAAAATTAGCAACTACATATATCAAAATTAAAATAAAAATTCAATAAAAAGGTCATAAACCATACTAAAAAATCCAAAAAATAGCATACTAATTGACACACAAAAAATAGAATGTCTATTTTAATAGACATACTATTTTTTACTCGGAGGGGAAAACATTACGGGGAGTGTCAAAATTAAAAAAAATTAAAATTGTTTGATTTAGAGAATTGGGGGGGGGGATTTGACAATATTGGGAAAAATTGTAGTACTCTTTAAAATGAATAACAAATTTGTAATTACTATAGATAATATACTTACTATGTTAAATATTGGTTAAAAATGTACAAAATTATGTGAACTTTTGTTCATAATGTAACATAAATCGAAAAGTTACGGGGAGGCTTATTCAAAAATAAAATATTTAATATTTTGCTTATGGAAAAATGTATATCAAAATCGATTATATACGAAAAATTAGTACTACTATAAAAATAGAACTACTATTTTGTGAGTTATTAAATTATAACATCATTATAAATTTCATCACTAAATATATCTCCGATTTTAAAAATCCGAGTTATGATATATACGAAAAAATAGCCATTTTTCGCTTTTAAAATTATAAAAGAAAAAAAATTATAACTACAAAAACCAAAAATAAAATAAAAAGAGAATTTGTAATGAAGAGAGAGAAAATAAAAAAATAAATAAAAAAAAGGAGAAGAGAATTGCGTGTGGGTGGAGTTGAGGGTAAACTAGACATTTTAAGGGAAGAGAAAAAAAGCTAAGATCTTCAATTCTTTGATTCTTAATTAATGAAAGATTTTGCAATATCCATTCATATTTCCCAATATAAATTCAGTTATATATACACATAGAAAGTCTTCGATTTCATTTTTAACTGCTTAAATTTTCTTTTCATAATGGACGAAATTATTCTCTTCGTGTACTTTGTCCATTTTTTTCTTCATCTGAATTGGTACCACTTTATTAAGAGTAACAACGAGTTATGAAAAAGAAACATAAAACCATATCAACACCAAAAACGAAAATGCATCCAACCCTAAAATAAAGAATCAAGAAAATGTTTGACTCAATATTCTTGATGTAGTCTCTCATGGAGTCACGCCGGTCCTCCTATCAATATGTATGCTTAGAAACGTCCGTCTCTCGGGAAAAGAGCAGCAGATGTACGAATTCATATTTTGAGTAGCGCTGTTAGATATTGGGGAGGAAAAAATAGAAAGAAAATTTTAAGTAGAGAGATTTGTTTTTATGAGAGAAGGAGAAAAATAAATAAGAAAAATATAGAATTCAGACCTTTAATTTACACCATGGAATTTGGTTGTAGTTGTCAAATTTTAATGGGTAATCTATTGTTGTATCATTTAAATATATCTTTTGATTTTTATTGTGGCAACACTAATCGTTACGAAAAACAAATTCTTGAGGCCGATTTGGCAAGAGCAAATCAAGGAAATAAACATTTTGGAGATAATAAGTTATTTTAGAATATAGTTGGTGCCAGATTAGCTACGTAATATCTTAATATACATGTCACTAAAACTAAATTCTATATATGGTTGGATATTTAGCATGAAAAACTTCAAAATCTCAAAATGAACTAAACTCCTTTTAAGTTTAATAAATCAACTTCGCAAAGTCATACTAACAAATATACTATTATCTACTCAATTCAACAATTTGAACCTCATTAGGAGAAATCCCAATGCGTAAAGAGTTTAAATAATAAATGTAAATACAATTAAAAACAAAAAAATAGGAAAAAGATAATTTATACGAAAAAAGAAAAAAGAAAATTTTTAAAACTCTTTCAAAAAAATAATTAACAAAAATGTATATTCAAATTAGTTAACTTTTAAATATTATACACTCTGAAAACAAACAAAATATGACACACAACAAGAAATAAACAACCAAACAAATTACATCTTAATACTGAGAAGTTCCAAAAAACATTTAATATTAAAAAGTCTCAAAAATCACGACCACAATCCGCGCGTAGCGCGGATATTCCCCTAGTAAGATTAAAAAGACACAGAGAAGTGTACATCGCCAAATAAATTACCTATTTCTTTTCATTCTAACAAAATTCTGATATATTTAAGTTGATTATACCATTTTCACCGTAATAAATCAAAATAATTTAAAATTTTGGCGGTAAAAATGTTTCGCTCCGGTAATTTATTAATGGAAAAATTACTTAAAATAACTCAAAAACACTTATCAAACACAAATCTAACCCACTTGGTCAAACACAAATCTAATCCCTAAAATAGTCAACTTACAAATCTAACTCTTTATATTTTATTTGCCATTAAATGCTTAGTTATTTACAAAAAATTTCATCATCTTCTTAATTGTATCATCCATCATTATTGAGTTTTTAATGTTTAATTAAACTCCTAACATGAGATCTAACCTTCTTAAATCTTGCATTAAATAATTTCCGTTGGTTTAAATCGTATCGGATACTAGAGCTGTGGGCATCGCCGAGCGTTGTGGCCAAAGACACTACATATCTGGCATTTACCTTGGTAACCACGTGGTGTATTAGTGGATTGGCAAGGTGTAAAGGATTGTTGTTACTGCCAGTTCATGTTGTTGCGCGGACGGTAGTTGTTGCGCGTGTTGGAGCCACGGTAGTTCACAACATTTGCCGAAGCAGGAAGAGAATGAGAGATAACCGACGACGCTTTGAGATTGGCCTCGCGATTCCGTAACTTTTCATGGATTTCAGATATCGAAGGCGCGATATCACGTCCTTCAATTTGATCAACGATGGATTTATAGTCATCAGGGAGACCACCGATAATGTGTTCAACTTGGTCTTCATGATCAATAGCTTTTCCCAAAAGAGCTAAGTGATCAAAGCGAGTGATGAATCCATGTATGTAATCATCAATTGATTTGTCACCTTTAACCCATTCTTTGATCTGGTTTTTGATCTGTTTGACATGGCCGCGGTTTGGTTTGGCATAGAGATTGGAAAGAGTGGACCAGATCTCGGCAGAAGTGGTGGTAGTGGAGAGGATGGGTTGAACAGAAGTGGTTATTGCACCAAGTAAAGCGCTGTAGATGAGGCGATCTTGGCGCTTCCACAAGGTGTAGGCCTGGTTAGGAACAAATCCTGTGGGTGTTGTGGTTGTGGGCAGCGGTATAGTGGTGCTTGCGTCGATAAAGGCTGCGAGATCATAACCATCGAGGAGTGCGTGAACTTGGCGGCTCCACATAAAAAAATTGTTTGAGGTGAGTTTGGTGACACTGTTCATGTTGACATGAAGAAGGGTTGGAGTTTCGGTTACGGGAATGGTTTCATTAGTGTTGGCCATGGTAGATGTTGAAAGGTTTGAATGTAGAAGATGACAATGGAGTTTGGTTTTGAAAAGAAAGTGGCAGCCAGAGAGAAGAGAAAAAAAAGATATTAGGTTTTAGGAACATTTTGCTCTGATACCATATTAAGAGTGGAAAGGATGATTATTATTGATTGTAGAATACACATTATATAGCAATACAAGGTATCTATGTTTCTATATATTTATACTCTACTCCTTCTACTTCTTCTCTCTTACATTAACCACCAATTTTCTTTTTTAGTTTTTGCTCCTAAAGAAAAAGAGAGAAAATTAGGTTTAAATCTTGTATTGGTGTTTCGTTATCTATCTTTTGACGTTATAAGTTGATTTTGGGATGTTTAGAAAGAAAAAATGATCTCTATAAACTTAATTTTTATGGATTTAAAGATAAAAATTGCGCGTTGGTTTGTTAATAATATGTTATTTAAAAAGCAAAACAAACGATACATAAGTCTGGTTATTGTGTAATTTTCAGAAACAGACGTGAGAGTCGTCTGTTTTTCGGCTTTTAAATCTACATTTTACAGAAGCAGACAACATGAATGTTTGTTTTAGTAGCCACGTTTGATGAAGCATATTGCACAAACATATGCTTTAACAACTACATTTGACAAAACAGATTGTATGAATCTCTATTTAGGATGTCACATTTCACAAAGCATATTGCATGGACGTCTGTTTTGATGTTATATTTTACAAAGCAGATTGCACACACGTCTGTTTTAGATGCTACATTTAATTGGAGAATATCTAATCATAAATATCATCATCAATTATAAATGTTATCATCATAATAAGCTACCAAAATTTCTTCACTTAGAAAAAAACTACGATTAAGTTGATCGTGCTTAAAAACATCAACTTAATTTTGACATGACGAATTAACATAATAAAATTATCGATTGTTACATTGTCAAAGTTTTAAAATTAGATTAACTTTTTATGTTTAGAATGACATGATCAATTCAAACATTAAAATTTCATTAGAATAAGAAAAAACTGATGAATTTTTTTTTTCTAATCAGGAGGTTTTGAGCCCCTAATCCGCCAGGGCAGGGTCAGACCAGATAAGATACTGGTTTTTGGCAAGCCAACCCTTCTCAACGTAGTTCGAACCCAGGATCTCATCTTTTAATCGAGAAGTTCTTACCACTGGGCCAACACTTCGTTGGTAATTTAGCGTTTTACTTTTACTTGAAAGTATTATTTAGCCTTTTTTTCTCTGTTGTTTGGTAATCTAGCTTTAAATCCAATGGTGTACACTGAATCGCTGACCAAGAAAGACTCTTACAATTTACCATCAATTTACCATCGACCATTTTTTTTCTTTTGAGAAAATATAAATATTTCCTAGCAGAAAAAAAAATCGATGTGGAGATGTGAATTCTCTAGATTGAGTCACGTGTTCGGTTTTCTTGTCGTTCCTCCCTTTGTTCTTTTTTCTTTTTCCTTTTGCATAATTGTTTCCTCATTGCTTAGAACACCTGCATTGAGAGTTCAGTGCGGGATTCACAAACAAATCAAGAAAAAAAAATACAAAACTCGAGGAACCCGAGCTCTCTCGAGCTCTTCCGATTGATCCGATTTTATTTTTTTAATTTTTTTTAAAAACGAAAAAAAAATAAAAAAATCATTTTTTTTATTTTTTTTGGTGAATCCCCATGGGTTCACCAATGCAGATGCCAGATGCCCTTAGGACATTCTCATTAGTAAACCCATGGGGGTTCACTAAAAAACTGATTTTTTTGATGTTTATTCGTTTTTTTTTTTAAAAAAAATTAATTTAGACCAATCGTGGGCCGCCACGTGGCATGAGGTCCACGCTACAGTGAGTGAAACGGTTCACTGGGATGAACTTTTGTGAGACGAATTCATGGCAAATGACATATTATAATGTTTTTTTTTTGAGATTTGTGAGAACTTTGTGTATAAACCTCTAATAAAGATGCTCCTACAATCAGTCATGATGCGACGAACACTCTCTTTAACTCTCTTGTCTTTGAGCTGATTAGCCTTTCTAATCTCCAAATTAAGACGTGACAAATGGCTTTTTTATATCGAAATATTTTCTTATAAAACATGCAATAATGAAACTAAAAGCTACATTTGTCACCGAACGCGTATATATATATATATATATATATATATTCTCCAAAGAAAAACGTGCGTTCAGTTTACTAATTAAACGAGAATGATATTTTCGGATTTATTTGTTTTTTTTAACGCTGAAATTTTATTAATATTGAACTTCAAACATACATGCAAATTATATAACGAAAAAGAAAACAAAAATAAACATTAAGGATAACACACTACAAGAAAGCATGATTTATTTTGACCAAATAAATGGTCAAAAACTTAGTGATGACTTTTTGATCATTTATAAGTTTTTGACCATTTATTAACGAAAATAGAAAATAGTCAAGAAAAGGTCAAAAAAATTTTGACCAAAAATTTTGTCAGAAACAGATCTAATAAGTTCTGACCATTTATTGACCGAAATTAAAATAAATAAATTTTGTTAATAAATGGACAAAATTTGGTTAATTAAAATTCTATTTGGGTAAAAATAAAAATAAAAACGCAATCAATGTCGTCGTCTCTTTAAGTATACAACTTTACCATTGAAGTTTACACTAAGATGCATCGTCGCCTCAGAGAAGGTGACACCATCACCTCAGAGAAGGTGACACCATCGCCTCCTTCGCATCCCGTCGCAGACGAATCGGTGACGGACTCTGCAAGCCCCAGTCGGAGGAGCACGTCGAACCCCAGCCTTCTCCTCGTCTCTGCGTCGATTCACCGTTGTCTACCCGTCGGAGATCTCGTTCACCCGTAAACGAATCTCAATCAGGCGAGTCATCCCCTTCAGTTACCATGGATCCAAGAAGGTTTGAACTTTAATTTATGTATAAAATAGATAAGTTTCTTAACCCTTGAGAGAAACTAACCAGTACAAGCATTGTAGACTTTTCAGATCTAATGTTCCAATGAACAGAGGTTGCTCCAGAGCTACTACAACCCATGAGCCAGGATCTTCTGTCGCAAGACAAATCGGAGCTCTAGTTGGTCGTAGTCTTTCGGCAAGAGGTATGAGAGAAGGTATGTTTTTTTTATCTAGAAGACACAGATTTCGCTTATGTGCTTTCAATGTCTCTCACCTGTGACGATGTGTTTCACTATGTGTTTAGTTAAAGGATTCAACGATACAATCATTTTTCAAATCATTCTTCTTATTTGAAGCAAAAATAAGAAGAATGTGGAATGGACATGGAATGTTAAATTTGTCTTACAGTGTCTTTGTCTTACTGTGTGTTTGTATGTTAAGTGGAATGAACGTGGAATTTAAGAATAAAAGGCATCTACACATTATAGTTAGGAGCTTAGAACTCATGTTTTAGATATAAATATTATAGCAAAATTAGGAATCTAGAGTTTAAGATTAATAAGGAGTATGGTTTACTCCGTTTGTAATTTATTTCTGGTTTACTTGATTGTATAAATAGCAGACATGTACCAACATTTTACAATCAATGAGAATCAGATTATTTACATGATGAGTTCTGTTATGGTATCAGAGCTAATCCGTTAGCGAAACAAACTTTTCTCATCAATTTTCTTCTGATTTCTTCGATTCAATCATCTATTTCTTCAAATTTCTTTACCAAAATCGTGAATCGAGTGTTCGTAAATCGGATAATCAATTTTTCGAGAAGCAATTTGATCTATTTCTTTACAATTGAAATCTCATTTCGTCAGTTCCATGGTGAAACGAGGTCGAAAAACGCGAAATCAGAGTTCTCCACCTGAACCGATAACTCCTTTGACGACGAATCAAATGTTGGATGAAGATTTTTCTGCAAATCGTATACAGAGATCTATCGTTCACAAAGATGTTCGCGAAGCTCAGGATGATATACGGAAGGTCAGAGATGAGTCGTATGATAGCGTTCATAGCCCGTTCTTTCTCCATTCAGTTGATCATCCTGGTCTGGTAATTGTTTCTCATACTCTTGATGGTTTCAATTACAATCAGTGGTGTATAGCGATGACGGATAGTTTACATTCGAAGAACAAGCTTAGTGTCATGACAGTTGATGGAACCTTACCGAGACCTTTAGAAACATAGATTTTGTTTAAAATTTGGAGAAGATGTAACAGTATGGTGAAGTCTTGTTAAATGTGGTAAACAAGGAGATATATGATAGTGTTCTATACTATAAAGATGCAGCTGAGGTTTGGAATGATTTAGCAAGGAGATTCAGAGTTAGTAATCTTCCAAGAAAGTATATTCTTGAACAAACTGTCATGACATTGAAGCAAGGTTCCTTAGATTTGTCAACGTATTACACAAAGAAGAAGACCTTATGGGAACAATTGAGCAACATGAAATCTTCATCTACTTGTTCTTGCAATTGTGGAAAAGTAAAGGAACTTCTTGAAGATGCAGAAGATAGCAGGATAATTCAATTCTTTATGGGATTGAATGATAATTTTGCCAATATCAGAGGTCAAATATTGAATACTAAACCTCGTCCCTGCTTAGCTGATATCTACAATATGCTAGACCAAGATGAAAGTCAGAGGTCCAATATGGGAAGTTCTGTAAGTGTATCTCATCCAACAGCATTTCAGGTTACAAATGCAAATGAAAATGCAGCTGTCATAGCTTACTCTTCTCATCAAAAGAAACAAGGACCAATTTGTACTCATTGTGGAAAGATGAATCATACAGTAGACAAGTGTTACAAAGTACATGGCTACCCACCTGGATAGCAGTACAAGTCAAAGAATAACTCTTCACAGC
This sequence comes from Anastatica hierochuntica, assembly GCA_900406275.1. Taxonomy (NCBI): domain Eukaryota; kingdom Viridiplantae; phylum Streptophyta; class Magnoliopsida; order Brassicales; family Brassicaceae; genus Anastatica; species Anastatica hierochuntica. Next base: position 11,256 of record OVAN01002241.1, on the reverse strand, counting down.
TTCAAAACAGACCTGGTCAGACTTCTAATGGGACTCCTTTCAGACAGAAGCAAGTGACAATTGGCTCTGCAAACATGGTCAAAGAGATAGATGATCAGGAACAATCAGTTCAAATTCAGTTCCAAATGCCAACATCTTACTCAAAGGATCAACTTCAACAAATGATTTCTTACCTTAGTCAACAACTTCCACATCTTAACATCACATCACCACCTCAATCAAGTTCTAATGCTTCTGGACTTCAATCCGAACCAAAAGTCTCACAGATTTCTGGTACATTTCTGTCTATATAATGTTTCCTATTACAACATGTTAGCCTCTTCTAAACCACCTTTAGAAACAGATTTTACTCCTAACACTTGGACAGTAAATTCGTGAGCTGCACATCATATCTCTAACTCTAGAGATTTGTTTCTTAAGTTTAGATACTTAGTAGACACATATGTGACTCTTCCTAATGGTGTTACAGTTCAGATAGTGGGAATAGGATATATAGAGTTAAGCAAAACCATTTTATTGCATAATGTTTTGTTCATTCCAGAATTTCATGTGAACTTGTTGAGTGTTAGTGTTTTAACCAAATCATTGAATTCTGTGGTAAGATTTACTTCTTCATCATGCTTCATTCAGGATCATACTCGAGAATTGATGATTAGGAAGGGTAGTGAAGTCAAGAATCTCTATATTTTGGATTCATTTGATGATTGTTTTTTCACAGGTAATGTTTCCTCATATTATTACAATGTTAGAGTAGACATAAATAAATGGCATAGTCGTCTAGGTCATCCTTCATTTACTAAACTAGATGTCTTGTCTGATGTATTGAGGTTACCTAATCAAAGAAATAAAACTCATCATTGTTCTATATGTCCCTTAGCAAAACAGAAGCATTTACCTTTTCCATCTAAAAACAATCTGAGTAATGCATGTTTTGATCTGATACGTATTGATGTTTGGGGACCATTTTCTACTCCCACTGTTGATGGTTTTAGATACTTCTTGACTATAATTGATGATCATAGTCGTGCAACTTGGATTATCTTTTAAGACAGAAATCAGATGTTCTACATATTTTTCCAAGTTTTGTTCAAATGATTAAGACTCAGTTTCTTAAAACAATTAAATGTGTTAGATCTGACAATGCACCTGAGTTGAAATTTACTGATTTCTATTTGCAAGAAGGCATTGTTACTCAACATTCTTGTGCTGAAACTCCTGAACATAATGTTGTAGTAGAAAGAAATCATCAACACATTTTAAATGTAGCTAGAGCTTTATTGTTTGAATCTCATGTGCCTTTACCCTATTGGGGTGATTGTATATTGACTGCATTTTTCTTGATCAATAGAATGCCTAGTCCTTTATTACAGAATAGGTCTCCTTATGAAGTTCTTACATCTAAGATTCCTGATTATAGCTTGTTAAGAACATTTAGATGTCTTGCATATAAGTCTACTAGTTCTAATCATAGAAACAAATTTCAACATAGAGCTAGAGCATGTGTGTTTATAGGCTATCCAAGTGGCTATAAAGGTTACAAGTTACTTGACTTGGAGAGTCAATCTGTTTCTATTTCTAGACATGTTGTTTTTCATGAGGATATTTTTCCTTATGCTTCATCTCCTATCATGGATGAAGCTAAGAACTTCTTTCCTCATCTTTTTCTTCCTGCACAACCTGATGATTCAGCTTCTTTTCAAGCATCATCTTCTGGTACACAACCTACATCTGGTGTGTTACCTTCTGAGATTGTACTGCATTTTGCACCACAGTCTCGTAAAAGGAAAACCAAGCCTCCCACATACTTGCAGGATTATATTTGTAACTCTTCTATTTCAACCCATACTACTCCTTATCCCATCACAACTTATATTTCTTATTCTAATCTTTCTCTTCCATATAAATCTTTTGTTCATTCCATCACTAAAGCTTTGGAACCAAACACTTTTACAGAAGCAAAGAAACTTAAAGAATGGTGTGATGCTATTGGTGTGGAGTTGGGGAATATGGAGAGAACTCACACTTGGAGTATTTGTTCTTTATCTAAGGACAAGAAAGCAATTGGTTGTAGATGGCTTTTCAAGATTAAACACAATCCAGATGGGACTATTGAAAGATATAGAGCACGCTTGGTGGCTAAGGGTTACACACAGGAAGAGGGTATGGATTTCTTAGACACATTTTCACCAGTTGCAAAGCATGCTACAGTCAAGATACTTCTTGTTGTGTCTGCCAAAGTCAACTGGAGGTTGTCTCAATTGGATATTTTCAATGCCTTTTTAAATGGAGATTTGAAGGAAGAGATTTATATGAAATTGCCTCTAGGATACAAGACAAGTCAGGGGGAAAATTTACCACCAAATGCAGTGTGTAGGTTACACAAATCCATCTATGGTTTGAAGCAAGCTTCAAGACAGTGGTATTTGAAGTTTTCAGAGGCATTACAGAGACTTGGTTTTATCAAAACTTACTCTGATATTACTCTGTTCTCATTACTGAATGGTAATCATTTCTTGGTGGTCTTGGTGTATGTAGACGATATCATTATTGCTAGCAATAATGATGAAGCTCTGGATCAGTTCAAGTCTCAGCTCAAATCAACATTCAGGCTCAGAGATTTAGGTGACTTGCATTATTTTCTTGGAATAGAGATTGCCAGATCAGAAAAAGGTATTTCTATGAACCAAAGGAAATATGCTTTAGAACTTTTATCAGAAACTGGTTTTCTTGGATGCAAACCATCATCTATTCCTATGGAACCAAAGATTAAGCTGTCATTAGAAGATGGAGAATTGTCAGCTAATCCAGAGGAGGATAGAAGACTGGTAGGGAAATTGATGTATTTGCTTACTACCAGGCCAGACTTATGCTATGCTGTCACAAAATTGTGTCAATATTCATCTCAGCCTAGAGAACCTCATCTACAAGCAGTGCATAAAGTTTTGAGATATTTGAAAGGGACTGTTGGTAATGGATTGTTCTTTAGTTCTACACCAGATTTAAGCTTAAAAGGTTTTACGGATGCTGATTGGGCAAGTTGCCCGGATAAAAGGAAGTCTACCACATGCTATTGTATGTTTTTGGGTGATTCATTAGTTTCTTGGAAGTCTAAGAAGCAGAGGACCATTTCTGCAAGTTCTGCAGATGCAGAGTTTCGAGCCATGGCCAATGGAACTAGGGAACTGGTATGGATATCTCGGATACTCTCATTTCTTCAGGTTCCTCCTTCTTTGCCTATGTATTTGTATTGTGATAACACAACAGCAATGCACATTGCTAATAAAGCATGTGGAATTGGATTGTTATACATCCAAGGAAATGATTGAAGACGGATTCATGAAGACTATGCATGTGAAAACAGAGCATCAATTGGCGGATGCACTTACAAAATCTTTATATCCTTCACCTTTTCGAGATCTTATATCCAAGATGGGCATGATCTACATATATGCTCCATCTTGAGGGGGACTAATAAGGAGTATGATTTACTCCGATTTGTAATTTATTTCTGGTTTACTTGATTGTATAAATAGCAGACATGTACCAACATTTTACAATCAATGAGAATCAGATTATTTACATGATGAGTTTTGTTAAAGATGTGTATTTTACATGCTAAACTATTGCAAATTGCAAATTGCCAATTTGATTTGTGTAGTGCTCTGTTGATCTAAATTCTTAATATTAAAAATATATTAAGAATTTTAATTGCGTATAACGAGTGTCTTAGTATACACTAAAATACAATTAAACTATATGTTAAAAAAAGTTGTGATTACCCGGAAAATATATATAGATAACACTGCAATCAAACTAGAAACTCAAAAGGTAGAAACAAATTAACCAACATACTTTGATAAATATGAACTAGTGAAAACTCATATAGATTCTTTAACTATATATGCTAGAGAAAAAAAACTCATATAGATTCTTCAACTAAGTTACCCCGAATGATGACACCGACTACCGAGTAGCACATTGTTCGTATTGGGATCAAACTCGAACTAATAGACAATATATGTAAAAGGAATGAATATGAATAAGAGGAGGAAAATATCAAGAGGGGAACAACGTAGCACACATAGGTCGAAGGATATCTTTCTATTAGAAGTGGGATGATCAATATAAATACAATGGTATTTTTTGGATTTAAGAACTCAAAGAAATCCAAATTCTCTCTAAGTTTTCTATGAGTTTCTTGTGTATGAGTGGAGTAAATTGGCTTGGCCTTTCCTTTGCCAAGTCCTGCTCAATATATAGAAGTATTTCCTCCAAAAATATCTTTTCCACAAGTATTTTCGGGACACCTTGGACTGTGCTATCGCTGCGGGCTCGGTCTACCTCGTAACTTAATATTTTTCAAAATGTCCAGTTTGTAGCCCACAGGGTGCATTAATGACGAAACTGCTTGCTTTACTTCTTCCCCTTTTGATACAAGGTCAGCGCTTCTTGGAGTTCAAAGAGCATATATTGCTGGGACAATCTAACACATGCGACTGAGAGCTTTCTCCCCTTCTGACTTGGTCAACTCCTTCTTTGCACATCGGGCTGCGAAACACGCAATCTGACACGAGCCGCCTGTGCAGTATGCCAAGCGCCGCTTGTGTCAGAGCTTTTGGATTGTAGCGCTTGTCCTCTTCCTTATGTCGTCGCCTCCGATGATGGGACCTCTGGCTGAGACTGGGCTTTCGTCAGGCTGGAATTCAGTCAGCTAATAGGCTCTATTTTCTTGATTATTTGTGATGGACTTTTGATGGTCTTTAATTAATTTTAGATTTATTTTTAAAAAATAGGTTAGACATTGTGTGGGTGCCTAACCCAGCTCTAACACACATCATTGATCTGAGTACCAGCTGAAACAATCCCGACGTTATGTACATGCCTAAATTAAACAAATCCAAAGAATTAGTCAACGATTCGAATAGCTCTCTACCTCTCACATTCTAAATTTATCTCTGAACAAATAAAGATATTAAATTTATCACTTTTCTCTTTTTGATTTTGAGTTTTAAATATCATAAATATTTCATTATGTTATAATACTATTTTTCAATTATTAAAACTATATAATAAATTACAATGTTAATGCATTACAATATATGACCGGAAAACGTATACATTACATATATAATCCTTTAACTATTAATTGAGACATAGTTTAAGTGATTATTGTTTTTTTTGTCAATCGCACAATAATCAATTGTTATCCTCCAAACTGGTTAGCCAGCTCGGGGAAACAGATTCTACAAAAATATAATCGCAATTTAAAAGACGAGAGCCGCGCGCCAAACGATCTGCCCGTGTATTCTCCGTGCGCGGAATGCGAGTCAATGAGAAGTCTTGTAACTGGCCCCGAAGACACTGATAATCCTGAAGTTGCGTATGAAAGGCTGGCCATTCATCCGGATGGTGTATCATGCTGGTAAGCTCCGTACAGTCGGTCTGGAAGATCTGACAACTTATCCTCCTGCTTTGGAGTTCTGTCATTGCCCATAACAGGACTTCCAACTCTGAGTGTAAAGGCGACAGACTTCTAAGTTGGCATTTTGCCCCCATCAAGATTATCCTGTTTTCTGAATCCGAACAGATCCAACCAAGACCCGAGGTAGTGTCTGACTGTTTCCATGACCCATCGACCCGACAGACTAGGCCATCGAAAATGGAAAAATCCCCTGAGGGTTGTTCCTCTACAGAGAGAGGCGAAACTTGTGCTTCTCTCCAAGCTTTAAAATATGTTTCGGCATTCTTAAGGATCACATCCTTATCCGTTTGTAACCCTTGAAAGACTTTATCATTTCTTGCTTTCCATATTGACCATAACAACCACGGGTACAGATCACTGCGATCCCTATCACAATATCGCAAGGGGTTCCGCCAGAAAAGATAGTCTAGATTATTATAAATTGAGGTGGAAGGGAATGCCTCTAGATCAACCGGATTCTTACAAAAGGCCCAAATATGCGCGATCGAAGCGCATTCGAAAAATACATGATTAATTGTCTCCTCTGCACCGCCACACCGTTGACAGAGTGTTTCGCAACGTACACCCCTATGTAGTAATTTTGTAGTCACCACCAAATTTCCTGTGAGAATTTGCCAAATTAGATGTTGAAACTTCAGCGGACATTTAATTGTCCATGTGAAAGCTTTCAAAGTGTCCAAACCGAGACCCCAACCATTGTTATTAATACTCTTGATCGCTCCTAAGTTCAGGATTTTATAACCAGATTTGACTTTGTATTGGCCCGACTTAGTATAATGCCACACCAATCCGTCGTACGTTAAAGTACGACTTGGTTGGATACCCCGAATTAAATCTACATCCTCTGGGTGGAAATTTTCCTTTAATAGAGGTAAATACCAATCTCGAGTCGATGGATCTATCAATTGATAAACCTGTAACCCAGGATGCCATACACTCCCCGGACCTCTCGCCGGACGTGGAACAATATCCGGAATCCATGGATCCTGCCAGACTGATGTATTTATCCCAGAGCCTATACGTATACGAATTCCTTGCCTAAGTAAAGCTTGAGTTAAAAAGATACTTTTCCAGCCAAAAGAAGGTGAATGAGGTTTCTTTGCATTTAAAGGATGAACTTTCCAAAAGTACCGACCACGCAAAACTCGGACAACCAAAGATCCAGGAAACTGGATTAGCCTCCATAACTGTTTAGCCAGTAAGGCCATATTGAACTCCTCCAAAGATTTGAAGCCTAAACCTCCATTCTCTTTGGGGATACATAAATTGTCCCATGCAACTCAATGGAGACCGCGGTTACATCCATTGGAGCTCTTGGTGAGTCTCTCACCAATGTTGATGCTTAAGTATCTTTAAAATAATCAAAGTACGATAATATTTTCTTTTGAAAAACTAACTATCTTAAGACTGTCTGAAGATATATTTAATTAAAGTACCTTTGAAAAGTTGGATTCATTAATCTCTGTCCCTATGCGACACTAAATAGTATGTTTATGTGAATTTTAGTACAAAAACTCATGGCAATGAGAGATTGAGAGTGTTGGAGTATTTAGTATTCAATAAAGAGTCATTGCTCTGTGAACGTTGAAGAAGTCAAATTTAGTTGTAGTTGTCAATAAAGAATCAAGTATTACCTTTTTCGTAAGACCCAGACAACCGAAGAATCCGGAAACTGAACTAGTCGCCATAATTATTTTATCAACAATGCAGTATAAAAGGTCTCTAGAGATTTAAATCCTAAATCTCTTTTTTTCTTCGGGATACATAATTTGTCCAATGCAAATCAATGGAGATCGCAATTACAACCATTTGAGCTCCACCAAAATTAGAAAATCGAGCTGGTTAACTTTGATGTTAATGCCTAAGTCATGATTTATTTGTTGATTTTTGAGATAAATTCAATAATCAAAATTAAAATAAAATTAAAAAATCATCAACCAATCAAATTATAACATTAACTTTAAAAGCTCACATATGAATAACTTAAAGAAAAAATCATTTAAAGCATACATTGTTTTAATAAATAGAGGGATTAGACATTTCCAAAAACATTGATGTATTTCATTCTAAGATATGTGAAATTAAGATGTAGATGTGTTTTCCGTCCCGGAAACATTTCAAAACAAGTAGAAATTCTTAGAAACAAAATTTAATTTAGAAATGCGACGAAAACATTCCTATTCCATTTTGAAAAATTGTGATACTTTATCGAGAAAAGCACATAAACTTTTTGTTTGAAAATCTTTTTTACTACCATGTTATGAATAAAAATTGGGAAAATCACGATTTAACCATTAAATCCTAAACCGTTTTTACTAGCACTTTAAAATTTGAATCTAAAATTTTTAACAAATTAAACACTGAATACATCTCCCGTCAAAAAATTGGATGGAAAAGTTAACATTGTTTGTTTACGCATTATATATATATATATATATATAACTAAAAATTAAATTAAATTAATATTTCCTTAATAAATATATAATTAATAAC
>OVAN01002240.1:0-34656 GCA_900406275.1 Anastatica hierochuntica | reverse complement strand
CTAGACTCGAGTTTCTCTTTTCATTATGCAACTTTTCTGACTTTGAGAGAGCTTCGAGAGAGTTTTTAACCTAATGAGAAGAATCAACTTCCGTACTCCGAGTCTAAGAAGAATTCTANAAGAATCAACTTCCGTACTCCGAGTCTAAGAAGAATTCTAAACCTTATTCTTTGTTTATTGATTAATACAATGATGCCTCTCTTGAAATTGATTTGTATTGATTCTCTGAACATGAGTGAGTAGTTTAATCGTTGGGTTTAGGATTCTCACTGAAGGGATTCATAATTTGTTGATATAGAATTGCATGTTTAGGGATATTATCTAACGGATTTTCGTCTATTGTTAATCGTAATGCATGAAACTGAATTGATCACTTAGTTTCTAATTTGAGGTTGTTTAACTGCTGGAAGGTGATTGTTTAAATGCTTGAAAGAATTATAGATGAAAAATTCTTCTTAAGCCAACGGAAGTTGATGTTTAAGTGAAATATGAACCTATCAAACCTGTTAGTACTGCATGACTAGAAATCGAGGGTCAACAAAAGTTAGTCTCGAGGTTTCTAGTAAATAGGGCGCTGATACTACGGAAGTAGATCAGTTCTAGATTATAATTTGAGTTCAAGATGGTTCTTAACCTCTTCCCTAATCTGTAGTTTAAGTCAACAATGAATTGTTTCCCTGAGAATACCCGATGCCCAACACTTCTTTTATTGTTTTACAACCTTTTCGTGTTGCCTGTTTTCTTTGCTTTCTTACTTTCAACATTTGCATCATCTTACAAAACATCTTTTTAGCCTTAGCCCGCTGTTTTATCTTGATTCTTCGTGCTACTCTTTGGTCTCTGTGGATTCGATCCCGAACCACTACAACGTACATCTGTGCGCTTGCAGTGTTATCTCGGGTGAAAACATGAGCTATCAGAAGTGCAAGGAAGCAATGGTCAAACTGAAGGAATACCTTACCACGCCTCCGCTGTTGACAAAGCCTTTGGATAGAGAAGCGTTGTTGATGTATTTAGACGTGTCTGAACATGCAGTCAGTGCGGTTCTAGTCAAAAAAAGAATTAAGCAAACAACACCCCGTGTATTACGTCAGCAAATCCCTGCTAGACGCAGAGACAAGATACAATCACTAGGAGATATTTGTCTTGGCTCTAGTCGTGGCAGCGCGAAAGCTCCAGCCATATTTCCAAGTGCACCCAGTGGTTGTAGTCACGTCGATACATATCAAGGGAGTACTACGACGGCCTAAGCTGTCAGGGAGACTTGCCGAATGATCCATGGAGCTAGGATGNACCACCCCCCCCCCCCCCGCGAGTGTCATCAAATCGAAAGTGCTCACCGATTTCGTTGTCGAGTTCGCGCCTACCACGGAAACATCCCTGCGTGAAGAGATCAAAAATCACAAAGGCTATGATGGAGAAAAAGAATGGAAGTTGTATGTGGACAACTCTAGCAACGTAAGAGGCATCGGGCTTGGGATAGTCTTTGTGTCTTGAAACGATGAAGTATCTTCTGGGGCTGTTAGATGCGCCTTCAAAGCCACCAACAACAAAGCGGAATATGAAGCTTTGATCACCAGTCTTAACTTAGTGAAGGAACCGAGAGTGCAAAACCTGAAGATATTCAGCGATTCCCTGCTTATCGTCAATCAAACCCAAGGAGATTATCAAGCAAAGGATGCCATCATGCTCCGATATCTAGGGACCGTCAAAGAACTGACCTCATCATTCTAACGCTGCAACCTCACATAGATACCCAGGGAGCAGAACACTCACATTGATGATTTGGCTAGTTTGTGATCCGCCCTGGAAAAATGGACAAAGAGGTCAACATTCCCTTGTTAACGCTGCAGTGGCCAGCCACCAAGGAAAATTTGACAAAACTCCAATAATTGGCTATCCAAGAGGAGTAAAGTTGGATGACACCCATCGTCAACTACTTTCAAAACAACGTACTTCCCAGCGAACGTGACAAATACAGAAGAATCAACAGGCAAGTCGCACGTTTCTACATGATTTAAGATAGACGAAGATCTTTTGTCGGACCCTACTTGAGATGTTTCACCCCAAAATAAGCAGATCTTATCCTAAGAGAGTTGCACGGCGAGGAATGCGGCTTCCATTGCGGGGCCAGGACTCCTCAAGGCGAGAAGGTCCAGATATTATTAGCCTTCGATGTCTAACGATGCTATCAGAATGGCGCGATACTGTAAGAGATTCCATGAGCACGCCCAAGTAACAAAGTTGCCTCCAGAAATGGAACATGGAAAGCTACCTAAGGAAACTTCCCAGAAGGTTTTCTTGCTGATAGTCACCAACTACTTCTCCAAGTGGATAAAATCCAAGGCCCTATGAAAGATCATAAACGATAAGATCAATAGATTCATCAACAAATTTGGGGGAATATCATCACCAGATTTGGGGTCCACCATGAAATCGTCACCCACAACGGCCTCCAATTCACTAGTAAAATATTCAATAATTTTTTCTACGATTGGGATATCAAGCTCAGCTTCGCTACCCCAAGTCATCCCCAATCCAACAACCAAGTTGTATCAACCAAGAAAATAATCATCAATACTTTGAAGCATCGACTGGACGAAGCAAAAGGAAATTGGGTTGAAGAGCTACATGGAGTGCTTTGGTATTACAGAAAAACCATGAAGAACTCCATGGGAGAAACACCTTTTTCCTTGTTCTATGGGATGGAGGCGGTGGCGCCCGCAGAAATATGCGTCAAGACTGTTCGCACAGAATACCTTGAAAATGACGAACTTGTTGTGTTGCATCTGGACTTGATCGACGAAAAGAGAGAAGCAGTGCAAATTCAAAATTGGTGTTACCGACAAGAGGTGGCGAGAAGCTATAACCGCAAGGTTAGAAAGGAATCTTCCAAGTAGGAGATTGGGTCTTATGCAAAGACTACGACAATACCCTAAAAAAAGAAGCAGGAAAGCTTGCGCCATGTTGGCAAGGACCCTACATGGTAATCGAAGTACTCGGGTCAGGGGTGTACAAACTCCAAGATGTTAATCCCAAGAACTAGATAAATAGCTGGAATACTCTGCAACTCAAAACCTACTACTTCTAATTGAAGCCACAAAGTCATTCAGTACTCGTTCTCAATCATTTGCTCACATTGCTTTTTTCGATTTATCAATATTTACTACTAAAGGCTTACACCGAATAAAGTATTTTTCAAAGATTCAATCAGGAACACCATCACATTCGTGAAAGATTCCAATGAGAATCAACGCCAATTGACAACAAACGTTACCCCACAGGGAACAAAACAACCCTACGGGGCAAAAACAATATCCAAGAAAAATAAGTCTTCATGCTGAAAAGCACAAAGAAAAGACGTACTTGGATCGGTATGCTAGTTGATCACTAATATGTCCAACAATTTCCTGCTTACCCGGACATGGGGAGCAGAGAACTTGGAACACAAATACTACGGGTAGTCCCACCAAGTACAACTCTGGTCACAAACAAAGCTTATAGTGGCCCCTTACGAGAGAGCAAAGTGCATCAAACATGACTCTAGTCATCAATAAAGCAAGTCCGGTTGCCAAATACATGGCTTCGGTCATCAAAAAGTGACTCTGGTAGCCAAGAAAAGCACATGACAACAATTATATTTCACAACTCGGGTGAAAAAGCACGACTTCGGTCAAAAATAACGACTACGGTCAACTTGTGACATCGGTCACGCCAAGGCAATATGCCCACTAATGCTTTGACCACAGTCAAATTAAGGTCACACACCTAATAAACGCAATGATCGAAAATATCTTTTGATCTTTTCAGGAAGGATGACTCAAGTCACAAACGAAGGAAAGGTTCCCAAGGACCAAGGCTAAGGGACAAGGAGCACACCTCTCTCGACGAATTTCAACCAAAGTACTAAGGTACAACATCTACATATGGGTTACAGTCATCAATTTTTTCATTTAACCCTGACTAAGTGCCAAAGGAAGTTGCGAAACCCACACAAATGGCCATGGTTATGAACATCCTTGGCAAACCTTGGTCAAAAAGATGAATGAAAACGTGACAACCCACGTAAACAATTTTGGTCGTTCATATCCTTGGCGAACCTTGGTCAAGGGGCAAACAAAAGCTTTATATCCTTATCAGGATTCAAGCCCATCCTTATCAGGCTTAGGCCCAATCCTAGGAAAATTTGTCCATTTGTTTTACACTTTACGTTTAAAGTTAAATTTTCGCTCTACCTTGGTGTCGAAGTAAGGCATAGAAACTACTAATAGTTTAAATGTTTGTCAAAGAGGACTCCTCTAAAATTGCAGATTATATTCAGCAAAGAGCAAAGATGTAAAGAATAAAAAATATCATTCAAAGAATAAGGCCAAGGCCCAAGTTATTTTACATCAAAAGCGAAAGCTAAAGTCTACGAGTGCAAAGATCTTAAGAAAAAAAGGGAAGGTGTTATAAAGAGCAAAGCCATATACATAATAGAAGATTCACCAGATCTAGTTGTTTCTATATCATACCCCTGGAGTTATGCAAACAGTTGACTGAGAGCGTGAACTTCTCAACGCGGATACTGGCGATACTTCTGCTCCTTGGTTCATAGCTAATCATCATCATCATCAAATGAAGAATCCTGGACGGCGATTTTCTTGCCTTTGTGCAGTAGATTTGTGCAGTTAATAAGGATTTAGAATGTAGGAATATTTCCTTTATCCTTAGTTGTAAACATCTATCGTGAATATCTAAAGGAATAAAAGGGGAATCTTTTTTTTCACCGGTGATATGTTCTTTGGTCGGAAATTTGGTTGTGCCATGTTCTCTGGTGTTGCCTCCCTTGATATTGCTTCATTCTCTGCTTGATTCGTTGGTTCAGTTGTTGCTTCGAGCGTGGCTCTTTCCCTTGCTGTCGGGGATGATTTAAGTTTTCCCAACAATTTGCCTCTTAAGTTATGACTCTGCTTGCTGAGTCATGGCTTAAATGTGTTGGTGCTTTGAACAAATCTTTCGCAACTTTTCGCTAGATCTTTCGGTGCCTGGATCCTAGGTGGCTCCCTTGATAACTTCGTGTTCATTGTTACAAATAAGAATATTACGACTCCCCATGGTAATTATTACTTGGCGTAGTAAATAACGTATATATTCGGTGCCCGTACTCGATTTTCAGTGGGTCCCACAGTTTTAAATCCTCTATCTTTATTGAGTGTCGCACGTAGACTCTTGTCCATCCCCTTCCGCTGCTATATATGTCTCGTCTTGATCAGGGAAGAACTATTCACTGCTTTCTTCATCTCTTTGCTTTATGAAAGAAATCCTTCTACTTTCTTGCCTTCTTCCATACTCTACCGACTTCATCTTCCCATCTCTTCACTAGCAAACATTCATCCCTCTCTCTTCGATTCTTTTTAAATCTCAGCTTGGGTGTTCACCATTTGATCATCCTTCTTGTTTTATGTCGTTCTAGAAAATGTCAAAGCGCGAATCTCGAAATCTTCCAACCAGTCAGAGAGGGTCACGAAGAGACATTGAGAGAACTCTAACTCCGATGGCGAGGTAGGTTGGCACATGGTGGAGTACACTCTGTCAGTTCACAAGCCGGAAGAAGCGACAAATTCGCTGTCTTCCTCTATGAGGCATGAAACGAAGGTGCCTTCGGGAGAACTTACTTCCCTTCGTGATTCAGCCTTGTCAAGTCTGAGGAAAAAAGTGTTTCCCCGGGATAGCGACTGCTTCTGTCGTCTTGATATCTCTTGCGCCTTTCTGATGGTTCAGGCAGACAAACTGAAGGTAGGGTTTTGAGTGTCTCTGTCATTTTGCCTTTAAATCGTAATCGTATATCTTGATGATGTTTATCTTTATGATTTTTAACAGACGGTTTCTCTTTATCATCATATTGAGAGAAACATGGTTCCCAACATGGATGAGCCAAGTAAGAGGAAGGACCCGAGCCACGGAGAGCTGACCTAGAGGCATCATGATGGTTAGTTTCCTCTACAAAGGCAGTTAAGACATTGGAGTCAGAGCTGGCGATGCCCAGGCAAGTGAGGAGAGCTCGCAGTTTAGGACAACCCTACTGGCTGCTCAGGTGGAGTAGCTGGAGGCGAAGAAGGTTGAACTCCAAGGGCATATTGCAGACTTATAGAAGATTCTGTGTCTGCATCCCGACAAGATGGACAGGGTCGTCAATGTTCCGAAGGTATAGGCTCATTGGTTCCTTATTAAGGAGTTGTATTTGAAGGGGACCATCACCTAGAACCTTGCACGAGAGCAGAAGAGGTACCACTTCATGGAGGAGTACGAGGCATCGCTGTTTGGGTTACTAGCCCCGGGCTTTAGGGATGGCATCCCTCTTATAGATCCAAGGGTGGAGCCTGCGCCGCATCCAGCATACAGAGGAGGGGTCTCTATTAGAAAACCCTCTGGTCTTGCTGGGGACCACCAAAGCGTGGCTCCAAGGCAGAAGTTGTCGGCTGAAGACAATCGTCGTCCAGGATTCTTCATTTGATGATGATGATTAGCTCTGAACCAGGGCGCAGAGGCGTCGACCTTCATCACTCTCGATATACTATAAATGTAGCTCTGTGTAAACTCTAATGTATTCATTCGAAAGTTGATAGAGTAAGTAATGCGGTATGATTGCAGTGTGATTCATCTAAGAGAAATGCAAACTGCGTAATAGGTGCAGTCACCTGAAATAAATCGTGGGGGATGATATTTGAATGGGAAAAATATATCATAATATATTATATACTTTTGGGTAAAATCTATGAGTTACAAATACATTTATTATAGGAGTGGCCGACCAATTAATTATTTTAGCAAAGTCAAAAATAAATTTAAATAATATGTTTATATATAATGTTTAGAATATATATATATATATGTTCCAAATTGTAAATATTTCTCAAAGTTGAATGCATTGTCATATAATTTTAATTTGAATGAAACATATCTATCAATTTCAATGTTCGTTTTAATTTTTTATACTATAATATGTTTGATATTGTGAATCCCATAAATAAGCTAAATTTTTTTATTTGGTATCACGTATTTTTTATAGTTTTACAAATTAATATGAAAATATTTATGTAGACTTGTGAAAAAGATATATAATATGTTAAAACTTGAAAAAGGATAAAAAAAAATGATGTATAATTTTATTATAGTACTTCTAGAAAGAAAATATGTAATGAAATGGGAAAATTGCTCACATGATTTGATAAAATAAATTATTTCGTTAATAATTTGAAAGAGAATATGTGACAATGATTAATTAATTTAGAGGAAAAATACAAATGTGAGGTTTGATATTTGACAAAATATAATAAAAAATTATTTGACAAAAAGGAAAAAATAAAAAAATAAAAAGAAGGTCCACACAAAGAGTGCTTAGCTTTTCACAAATGAAATTGTTAAAAAGTTTTCTAATTACACACGCATACATAAATATAAACATATATATATATATATATATAATTTATGTCATTTGATTATATGAACAAAACAAACAGAGTGTGGAATGATATTTGAATAGTAACCAACAAAGCGAAATATGTTAGTGATATTAATATAATATTTTATAAATTTAATGAGATTATTTTTTAAACTAATATTATATAAATTAGATGTTTGACAAATATTCAATAAAAATATAATAAAGATATTTATAACTGGATTTACTATTTTGCTTTGAATGCTTAATTTAGAGCTTTAAGATAGTTTTTTATTTTAAGGTTTAGTTTTGATGGTTTAAACTTTAAAGATTTGATTGGTAATGGTTAAGAAACTTATAGAAATGAATAGTAAATGAATAAAAACAAATGGATAGAAAACAAAAATATAATAAAATATTAATAAGTAAGAATAGAAAGAGCGAAGGAATGGAACAAAATGTCCTTTTAGTAACAAAATTTTTAAAAAAGTATTAAAATACAGAAAACCTATGTCCTCTCATGAAGCAGAGAGTAGGCATACAATTCCATCAAAATATTCTTTAATATAAGAATATAATCCATGTAAATTGTAACTAAAGTATATACTTTTTAAATACATGAAACCTGTATAATAAATCTGAAAGAAAAATAGATGTAGATGCTGAAAACCATGTCTCTTTGCAGACCAGCTCTTTTATATGATCTCGAATAATTTTTTATATAGACCCCTTCAGACATTTCTTCTTCCACTTATCTACTGTCTTCATTATTTGGATGACTATTTTGATTCTGATGCATGTGGATAACATCATTCCTCTTCTCAAATTCTTTAAAATTAGTATCTCTAATTTTATTTCAACACATATTATTGTGCAACCCTATTTTCACAAATATAACTTTTGATGTAATTCTGTATGAATTGAAAGTTATTTTTTAAATTATACTTTCCAATTAATTATATAGACATTTTAATAAATAAAATGTTGAGACGTGCTTAATTAATCTAGTGCTTGATTTTTGAGCATTATGCTTTATTATTTGATTTGTTGTTTTTATTATTTATAATTAAGTTATGATCCTTAATTATAATCTGTTTAATTTATATTCATATTTTTAATTTTATTCTTGTTATGTTTCATAATTTTAAGATTTTTTGCATGCATCTGCGTATCTATATATGTACATATCTAGTTGTTTATTTTCACTTAAATGTTTATTCTTCTTTGCTCTTAGATTTATAATCAATAGTATTTTTAATTTTTTAATTTAACTGTTGTTGTCCAATATGTTTTTAGTAATTATATTGACCTCGAATTTATATGGACATGAAATTCTCTTGTGTTTGATGTTAGATAATTCTAAATGGATTTGGAGGTTTGTTAATTTTATTCTTAGTTTAAGTGACGCTAATATAGCATAATTATGAATGATTTAAGGTTGGACTTCGATAAAGATTTTAGTCGTATCTCAGGTTTGATCCAGTTTGTAAATGTACTATAGAAACACAATATTTGAAGTGCTACTGTAAAACCAAATTAATAGATTAATTTTCTATCCAAAAAATCAAGGTGTATTCAAATGTCATGTTCTAAATTTGATTTTACTCAAATTCCATGTTATATGTTTGAATTTATTTGCAAAATCTTAGATATCATACTCGTATTTAGATTTATAAATTACTAACTCTTATAGTAATTATGAGTATTATTTATCTTGACTTTGTTTTAGTTTATATTATATAGAATTTATATATTTTCATAATTATAAACATTTCTATGAAGGTCTTAAGACAAGTTCAAATAATTGACTGTAAAAGATCAACAAGTTCTTTTGAACAATGTAAAGAAAAGGATTCACTAGAATGTAAAATTACCTAAAACTCAATATGAAGTTTTAAATCTAAAGTTATATGAAAGTCTGTAAGGGTGTAAACTCAATTATGTTCAGAATTATCAAGAAGTTGATATTATGTGGAGATGATATCATCGATACAAATATGTTAGAGAATGCGTACTCTACCTTTTGTGAAAATAATGTTGTTTCGCAAACAAAAAAATTGTGGAGAAAGATTTAATAAATATTCACAACTTATTTTTTTGAGAAAGTAAAATAATGAGTTATCACATCTAACTGGCTCTACTATATTTTTTGAAGTGAATGAGACATCTTACATTTGGAAAAAAACCAATATTAGCCAAAGAAGTGGTTATAGAAATGGTCACTGACATGAATGTGGACATTATTAAGGTCAAAGTTAAGACCAGTAATCTCTTTCAAAAACTCTTATTATCACTAGAAGTAAGAAAATAAAGATGGTAATAAACAAGAGATATGTCTTTTAATTGTCGATAATATAAAATAACATAAATACAATATCAGAGAGCCTATATGGATCGAGAAAAGCATATACATATTATTGCTTTTGAGAATACGATTTGAAATCATAGATGCAAAAAAGAATATATCACCTAGGTATGGTATGTTAATTTTTTAGAGCGGGATTCCATTCGAGACGTATGAACGTGGTGTTTCATTGTCTCGAAGGGGAGAATTAAGAAATGTCATATATATATATGGAACATTTATAAGATTATATTCATACATATATACACATTTAGTGGAACTTCAAAAATATTATGTTCACACCCATATACAAAGTAAGTAGAACATCAAAAAGTAGGGTGGAAACGGGTCGACTAAATGATAAATGATATTCGACTCTACCCTTACGGGTAATAGACTTTTACTACCGTACCTGACCCCGATAAAACAAGTATCTCTTAAAATAATAAATACCCTTTAATATAGTTATGTTTTGTTTCATATGTTAACATTTAAATACTTATATAACCTTATTGTTTTCCAAATATTCGACCGAGTACTAAAATATCCAAATTATTCTAAGTTACCAATTTATATTTACATATTACATATATTAATACATAATTTAAGTCTTATATATATATATATATATCAAAACAATATTATAGTTTCTTTTAAAATAATATTTTATGTATGATTATACATAATTATTATGATAGATAAATATATAATATAAAAATTAAGAACATGTATTTACGGTTTGGGTACGAGGACGTATAATTAAAACAAATGACATTCGATACCCGACCCTTACCCGCATGTAGTAGAAATAAGATACCCTTTTCTGAGTCGGGTACCAGACACGTCGCAGACGAAGACGTATAATGGGTATTAGTGTCTAGCTTTATCGAAATAATTATGTTCACAAAAAATAAGCTCGGTGAATCATTTATAATTCCATGGTATTTCAAATGTTGGAAAACAAGTGTGATAGGTGAAATATTTTCAAATCACAAGACAGTAAAAGTATTTTGAACAAACTATCTGCATCATCTGCATCATGTACTAGATTGTATTACATAATGATTAATTTAATGGAGAAAATTGATATAGTAAATAAGAAGTTTAGTGAAGATATCATTGTTTGGAACAACCTATTAGACCATTCCAGTTCAGTAGTGATGCATAAACAAAAATAGCTGATGTGAACACTCGTTAAAGAACCATCAAATTTTCATAATGATTTGTCATGTGCATCTTGCTCATAAAACATATTAATAATGTGGTCTTACCAGCCGAAGTAAATTTGGGATCAAATTATTTATCTTGAAAACATACAAGGAGCTGTTTATGGGTAAATCACCTAACGTGTGGACTGATCATCGACTATATAAAGATTTTATTGCATCGACTAGAAGGTCGTTGTACACATATTACTGATTTGCAACTACAAAATTTTGAGACTACGTGCTCAAATAATTAGATTATGGGCACATTCAAGATTTTTCTTGATAGAAAATTAACCTTAATAATGTGGATGAACTCACATCTTAAGCTTTTGATAATTAATATATGACCGTTAGAATAAATGTTGAACATATTGTAACACATGTTCATACATAAAATGCATCGGCATTAATTCCTATTAAGCCAATGGATAATCAAATAATTAAACCCATGATAATTGGTTTTGGATCAAGAACCAAATATTTTCCATCTTTATCTTGGATGTTTTGTTTATATTTTAATTACTCCACCATCGAGTTTTAAGTTAAATCTTGAGATGAGATTGGATATCTATGTTGGATATGAATCTACATTGATATGTAAGAATCTAGAGCTATCCAAAAGGGACTTAAGTACTGATCGATTTACAGATTGTCGTTTTAATGTCAATGTTTCCAACATTAGGGAAGAAATTAAACAGTTGGAGAAAGAAATCAGTTAGAATTAATTATCATCGATCCTCGAACTAACAAATGTCAGAAAGAGTTCAAAAAATAATTCGACTATATAACTTAGAAATAAGTTGCCAGACATATTTACTGACCCAAATAGAATAACAGAATCACTTATTCAAGTTGGTAATGCTCCAAATAAGAAATGATGCCCTAAGAAGACAATATAAGACTGTTAATGGGTCTAAAAAATGATTGAAGTGTGGTAAAAATTTACGTTATAAAGATAAGAATCCTCGCAAAAGAAAAAAAAATAAACTGAAAATGGTTATATTTAGGAAACAAAGACTTTTGAATGATCTCTAGAATAGACATTAAACATGAAAAAGAAAGAATCCAGGTAAATGAGACAATGTAGAGATCTCAATAAGTTATGTCATGTGTTGAATAAAATTGAACCGAAAAGCAAATCAACGCTGATGATATTTTTGTGGCAGTGTAGCAGTTAATATTAGAATGAGAAAGATGATCATGAAAATCTATTGCATAGTGTACTGACGTAGACGTTTTGGACGTCCAAGTGAAAGCATAAATTTATAGACCAAAAGTTAAACCCAACTATTCTCGCTAGAGAACAGTGTCAAAGTGCAGTATTTAAGGTATCGTCCAAGGGATTTATAGGATTTACTAGAAAGAACATAAACAAGGAGAATACACTAGAGTTCGTAGTCTAGGGAAGTCGATTTAGATGGGGTTTCACAAGTCTCAATTAAATCTAAGCATAACTGTAAAGGAACATAATGAAATTGCATAAATAAAGACAATATTAAAGGAAGCAAGAAGTAAAGTACAATAAAGAAATAAACTTTAAGTGCAAACTATGACGAAGATCGAATCTTGAGATAGCAATTGGTTCGGACTCGATCTAGATCTATAATGGACTTTGTCAAGGCTTTATTACAGGTTTAAAGCTCTTCCTATGCTAAGTATCCCTCCTTAGTCCATCTACTCACTCTCATGGCGAAGATCTGTTCACCCATACACATTACAAGGTTCACTCTCGCATTTTATGTATCTGATAGTAATCTACAAGCCCTTTTAGCCATTTAACACCTATAGACATCCACTCTCATGGGCCAATATGGAAAACATAGACTTTATTCTCTCAAGCATTTCATCGAACACTTTCTAGGCATCAATGAGCAAGCAATGAACACTCAAAGGACCAAATAAAATCTAGTAGAAATCTATGTCAAAATCTAGCCTAATCGTCCATTACAATCCTAGATCTAACCCAATAAACAATAAGAACTCAAACACAATAGCACACATCAATTTAATGAGGTTCGGCCTTGTGTCTACGTCCTCAGACTCGGTCACACCGAGACACACTTTATTTAAAATTGTATCAAGAAGCTTACAACTCTCTTGATTGATTTTACACAACCCTAAGACTTTCTCCTAGCTTGTCATCTGCGATTTCTAACCCATCCAAGACAAAGACGATACAACGATGTTTCTACGCTATCTCTCTCCTCAAAGAAAAACTCTCTCTAAGCTTTTTCTATCACGTTTCGGCTAACCTTAAAAGCATCCCCTTTCACACTTTATGTTTAGGGATTAGAAAATCTTTTAACTTAACCAACATATCTCTCGAAAAATCCAATTTTCGTATTTTTTTTTATTTCACGTTTTTCTTTTTTCAGCTTTTGCCACATCAGCAGCTCATGTTGGTAAAACAACAGTGACTTGTTCTAACATTTTCTGCAACACCTATAACTTCCACTTTTCTTCTTCAGCAACTTGTGAATTGCTTTGTGAATTGCGTCTATCTAACTCCCTTTCAATCTCCCCCTTTTTGATTGAATTTGACAACTCAAGCTTTCTTCAACGACTCAAGCTTGCTTCAATAAGCTCCCCCTCAATTCCCTGTTTGCTTCTTCTCTTTGCTTTGAATCTTCAATATGAAAACTTCAAACCACCATAACCTTTCATTTTCCCCCTGCTTGAGTGGCATAATTCATTCAAAAACATAACTTATACATTAGAAATGTTGATAGCAGCATCGCAGACTCAAATTTTGTAATTGACCCACCATCTCGCTTTTTTAAGGCTCACGTTAATATCACCAAAATCACTCAAATTTCGATATGAGTCACTCTTCTTGAGACCCGAAATTCTCCACACAAACTGAATAACAGGATCCAGTGCTTCCAAGTGAGTAATCTAAGTCGTGACTTGAGGTAGCTCTGCTTCATCCTTCGTCGAAATCAACGTGCTACTCATCATAGATCTGGCAGTATCGCTGGAACACACATTAACATGTTCCAACAGACTGACAACATGTGAATTCTGCACACCAAAAGACTTGGCTTCTAGGTTTTTATCTTGAAGATCCACAAGATCATGTTGCCTTTCTCCATACTCATATGATCTGCTAGATCAAGCTTTCGATTGTCATTCACACATTTGGAGCATCCATGATATTCATAACATGATTAATTTTCAATTGTTCTCATTGAAGCTACAACCTCTGTTGACTCACCAACCTCTTCACTATTGCTTTAAATATGTAGCAATACTTCTTGATATGACCAATTTTCCCACAGTAGTAGCATGCACGAGTCTCTTTTTCTACACTTTTGACTTTCTGAAACTCTGTTGAAATAGATCCTGAGTTGTTCCAACTACTACAGTCAACAAATTTTGTTTTGATCATAGACATGTCTCTTTGATAGCCAAGACCATGATTGATCTTTATGCTTGTTCTCATAGTCATGAATGTTTCCAGGTCTTTTCTGTCATAGTTGCACGCAAGAGTCTTCTTTTTAGTTTCAACAAGTTCTTTTACACACATCTTTCTTTTCTCTTTCTCAAAGTTAAGTTCTTTCTCTAATAACATCTTTTCTTGTACTAGTTTCAGGTTTTGTTGGCTGACTTCCACCCTATCTTCTTGAATCTTCTGCGTGTTCTGAACTTGGTGAGATGTGTTGGCTCGATCAAACTCACTCTTCTTGAAGTTTTGTTCTCCATTGTAACCAAGCCCATAGCTGCAGTTTCCAACTCTTCCAGCTGACAAGATCTTTTCTAGCTCTTAAGTCCCACTGTTTAACATTTGAATTTGTTTCCTTGTATCTGCTAGTTCTCGTTCAACAGCTGAATTTTCTCTACTTCTTTACATAGAGCTTCTTTTAGTCTCTCGTTCAAGACTTGGAAGGACAACTTCTCTTCAACTAAATTCAGTGTCTCCGCACAAAACAGCTTCTAGTTATTAAACAACTTTCAAAATTCCACTTGCATATCAAAGTCTTCATCATCGCTGCTATCACTTTCTGATGAATCTTCTTCACTTTCTGCAACACCTTTATCTGTTCCAGCAACTTTCTCTATTTCAGCATCAGACTCATCTGTTCCAGCAGCAGCTTTATCTGTTCCGGCAACAGATTCATCTGTTCCAACAACAAATTCATCTGTTTCCGCAGCATAATCCTCATCAAGAAATGTTACAAATGCAACATATCCACCATTCTCATTTGATTTATCCTCATCAGAATCTGTATCGCCCTCGTTTCCATGACTATATGAATTTTCTTTTCTTGAAACCTCATGGATATATTCAGATTTTGAGTGCCCAAAACCCTTGCACTTTACACACTCGTAACTTTTCTCTTAGTATTTGGACAATCAGCTTAGTAATGTCCAAACCCTTGACGTTCATGATATTGAATCTTCTTTCCCTTGTATCTACATGCGAAATCACGATCAGCATCATAAATTTTAGAGATCGACCTCTCGTTAGCTTTCTTAGGCTTTCTCAGCGATCGATTCACAATCTTTGTAATGATCTCCATCAGATTTTTTAGTTTCTCAATTTTTGTACGTTCTTAAGAGATAAACGTTATACCTTTCGAGCTGCCTTTTTTTGATCCATTTATCTCCATCTCGTAAGCTTGCAAGTGACCTACGACGTCATCGAAGTCCATTATGTCATTGTCTAGTGTCGTTTCCATGGAAGTGTTCTTCTACTCAAATATCTGTGGAAGACATCTAAGAAGCTTCTTACCCAACATTTTGTCTTTTTATGTCTTTCCCATAGTTTCTGCTTCAGTTGCAATTGCACTCAATTTTCCACTAAACTCCTAAATGGTCTCATCCTTCCATTCTTTGAGTCTCAGACTTTGAGGCTAGCATATCAATTTGATAACTTTTTACATTGGACGAGCCTTCATAAGCCTTCTTAAAGTTGTCCCAAGCATCTTTTACTGATTCACAACACTTAATTCGCTTGAGTTGATTATCATTTACAGCTCTGAATATGGCGGATAAATCATTAGCATTATACTTTGTCGTTCTCTTCTTATGGTTAGTCCACAAAAATTCATCTTTAGAAATATCAGCCTCATCTTTACCTTTTTCAGTAGGCGGCGACCATCCCTATTCTGCAGTAGTCCACGCATCTTGATGAATACCTCTACTAGCAGCTTGCATCTTCATCTTCCAATGCCCATACTTTCTTTTTTCAATTATTGGAGTTCGAATCACAGCAACAAGCTCTACTGAGCACATCTTCTCTGCAGGATCCTCACATGTAGTAAGTGTATAAGATTAGGTTCAGATGCCCACTCTGATACCAATTGAAAAAAGCGGATGAACTCGATAAACAATAAGAACTCAAACACAAGAACACACAACAATTTAACGAGGTTTGTCCTTGTGCCTACGTCCTCAAACTCGGTCACATTGAGACACACTATATTAGAAATTGTATCAAGAAGCTTACAACTTTCTTGATTGATTTTACACAATCCTAAAAATTCTCCTAGCTTGTCACCTGTGATTTCTAACCCACCCAAGACAGAGACGATACAACGATGTTTCTACGCTATCTCTCTCCTCGCAAAAACAGAATATCACAAACTCTCTCAAAGAAAAACTCTCTCTCGGCTTTTTCTATCACGTTTCGGCTAATCCTTATAGCATCCCCTTTCACCCTTAATATTTAGAGCTTATAAAATCTTTTAACTTAACCAAAATATCCTTGGAAACATCTAATTTTCGTATTTTCTTTTTATTTTATGTTTTTCCTTCTTTCAACTTTTGCCAAATCAGCAGCTCTAATTGGTGAAACAAGAATGACTTGTTCCAACAACTTCTGCACCAGCTGCAACTTCCACTTTTCTTCTTCAGCAACTTGTGAATTGCTTTGTGAATAGCGTCTCACGATCAAGCTCCCTTTAAACCCTAGCCTACTACATCTCAAGATACTTAAAAGATCTACTCAATAAGATTCGTGGAAATCCAAAGATAAAGTTTGGGTCTTTGAGCTTCCATAACCTTAGATCTAGAAAATAAAGAGAGATGAAAAAGAGAAGCACAAATCTTAAATAAAAAGATCCAATATATTACAAATGATCTTGCAAAACCAAGAAAAAGATAAGAAAAATTGATAGAGTTGCAAAGATTTTGTTCTTGGAGGCTAAGAGGGTCTATTTATACATGTGGGGAGTTATAAGGTTGCCCTAAAGTGTTTTTGGCTCTGATGCAAGCCACTATTTTTGCCATGCTTCTCACTATCGAGTGTCCTGGCCGATAGTGGCTTGCATTAGACAAGTTCTGTCCAATGTGGCTCACTATCGATCCCATGTGATCCACGATCGACTAGGTTGGTCGATATTGGCTTGCTTCTGCAGTCCATGACATCTTCTTTGCCCTAGTGATTGCACCTTTTCTCCCAACTTTCCCTCATGTATTTAGCTCCTCTTTCCCTTGATTATTGATTTGAAAACCACCTTGAGTCCATCCATTAAGCACCCCATAAAGCCATTTCAAAGCTTCACCTACAAATGCAAAAAGATGTATACAAATGTAACAAATCCTAACCCTAGACTCTAAACTCAAACTAGATGAAATCTAAGGATATAATGCAATATTTTCAACTTAAAAGTAGTGAAAATATAACTAATATGCACCTAAATATGCATCAAAATATGTACACATCAACTCTCTCGGACTTGTCCTTTGCTTGTCTTCAAGCAAACAACAAAGACCAAACCCGGAAGCGAGGTTTAAAAGCGGAAACTCAAAATCAAGATATAAATGCTTTATGCCCAATGTTCTAAAAATAAGTGTAATGGTGCAAAGATAATCTAAGAGTCTATCTACTTCATCATGATCATCACAAAACCAACTCTTAGAATCTAAGCTAAGCATCCATAAACAATCCAATCTTTAATTCCTTTTTTACATTCAATTAAGCTTAAGCGTGAGTTCTTTACTTATGGGCAATCATCTCATCCATTCAGTTTGGTTCTTTAGAAAGAGTTTTTGTTTGAAGAAGTGTTTAAAAGAGTGATTGGTTTCTCTCAACAAGTAGTGCAAGAGAATATGCAAAAGAAAGGTGGTAGCCGAACAATTTACGCATACAAAGCATATACTTCTTCTAATTGTTCCCACCCGATGCTTCCTAAAAGTATAGACACAACCTAGAGGTGTTTCTCATCCTAGCACTATAAACCATAAACTTTTCATTTCTTAAAACACACTCTTTCTTTTCTTTTGGAGACAACTAGAGATTCTTAAACACTTTTACTTCTTAGCTACTAACCCTCTCTTCATTTTTAGAGCCACTATTCTAATCATTTCTTTGATTCTTTCTTTTCTTTATATAACAAGGGTGGACTCTCTAGATTTTCTTTAATTTCTAAGGTTCGACCTTATACTTGATTACAATCTCTAGTGTCTTTTTCTTTTCACTTATTTCTTTCTCTTTTTCGTTTTTCCCTTTTTCTTTTCCTTCTTTTTATTCAAACACAAACCAGTATTATATATACATTAAAGAACACTTACTTGCCAAATTCTAGACTAACCATTCCCAAGACTTAAACAAACACAAAACTACTAATGATTTTCCCCTCCTAAGACTCTAGTTAACATTAAAATGAGACTAACTTTAAGGAAGTATCATCTTTGTCGTTCAACTTCAATTCATTCGGGATTTTGCCCGTGTGTGCACTTTCCAAAAGAGACCTCACATTCGAAAAATTAGGGGGGCTTTAACAAAAGGTTTAAGGGTTTTCAAGGGTGTGATCACTACTCTAAAGATGATAGTAGTCACTTGAACTAAAAAGGATTGTAAAAAACAGTTAATACATAGCTTATGTGTTAGTGTTTTCCCATGGTCAAGTATACCAAAGCCCATTAGCAAGATTTTTTAAAATCTAATTAAGTTCCGCTTAGATAGGAATTGACTCAAGAGAGTATTTACTTCAACATTCACAAAGACCTTAAAGTGATCCAAGCATGAATTTTCCAAAGCCTAGAAGCGGTCTATGCAGCATAGTACTTCTAATGAGGGCATTTGTCAATAAGCTAAACTTAACTATCTACAAGGCAATCTTATCATTGTTCCCTATGCAAATGCAACCCTATATGCTTCTAATTTCGTAAGTATATACAAATGGATGAAAAGTACATGAAATGGTTTGAAAACAAAGAGAATATATATTTGGTTTTTTCGAAACTTTTTAATTTTTTTTGTGTTTTTCAAAAATTTTAATTTTTTTTAATTTTCAAAAAATCTTAGATATTCACAATGCATGACTCAAGGATAATAAAATTGAAAACATTAAAACTAAATAGGACATTAGTATTAAGGCCCTCCCCCGAACTAAAACTTCACAATCCCGGTGAATCTTAAGCTGTGAGAGTTATTTTGGAAACATGAATGGTATAGACAATGGATAGTAGGGTACCTTTGGAACATTGGCGCGTTGAGTAGATGAAACGGAGGAGTCGGAACATTGGCGCTGCGTCGAGAGCTCCGTGACTGAGATGATGATTGGTCGACGGGGTCCTTCCTATGTCTCCTCTAGGCGGCTCTTTGATCGACATTCTTGGTGGGTTCATTCCTTGCTCAAGCGGTTCTCGGATCACCAAACGGGGAGATAAACCGAGTGTCTTCGTCTCTCAAATATATTCTCCATCTTCTTGTCGTGTTAATCATCACTTTCTATGGAAGAGGCATAGCGATTGTACTTGGCGTCTCCTTTAATTGCCTTCCACATTCACGAGATCATGCTAGTGTTCTTCTTGATTTGAAGAGTGTTGCATTTTACTTGAGTCTCCAAGTGGTGCTCATACGGTATCCAGAGATAGGGTGGTTCACATTGTTGGTTGAGGAATTCATGGTTGAAACTTTCTTCATCATATTAACTTTCAGGTTCTTCTGCTCGTTTTCTTCTTGGAGTCTTGGGTGCATGTGAAATTCGGTTATATTTGTTGAGAAGTTTTTCGGGAGGTTGGAGGCAATGGATGGAGTCACTGAGGTGGTGGTCCACGGTTTCATTGGAAGATTGCATACATGCCACTTCCGATATATGTTCATAAATGTGTAAAGGACCTTTCCACTTGGTCTGAAACCGAAAAAGAATCTTTGCTCTAGCAAGTATTGAATGTCAAGACTCCTTCCTTCTAGGCGGTTTTTATCATTTTCCTCATCATTTTCTTTATTTTTCTAAGCATAAAGTTCAATTTCAAGGTAGGGAAATAATGGAGTGAGCATACCTCCTATTCTTATTATCGACTTCTTTTGCAATTGTAAATTTGTCACATGCTCAAGAAGGATGGTTACGAAGATAAGACCAATGTTGGTATCATTTCCCAAAGGGTCAAACCATCTTCCTCAAATCTCCCACAAGTTCTTCATTGGTCTTTGGAATAAGAAATGCATGGCGCTTTTGGTGACGAAATGACGGTTATATTGACAAAGAACATGTATCCAAGAACTCCATGGTATAATGTGTGATCAGATTAAGGATCTTGGTGATTGTAGTTGTATCTTTGACATACTCTCCAAGTGCTATTTTCATGCAAAGTTTGCTCATATCTAAACCATCTCGGAACCCGATTTTATTCCTCTTCCTTTCAAACTATAAGCACGGAGAAATTCCCTCGTTGAGATAGCATATGAATTCTTCTTAATCCGGAAAGTCACATAGCCAAGAGTACTCTCAAAATCATCCCATGGTGGAAATCCATGGTTGCTAGAAATTGTAATGTCGGTTGAATGTAAGTAGGGTGGCGCTTATCGAAAAACCTTCCAAGGTCCATATATCCGAGCAAATATTTTTTTGGTTGTTGATTCTCGTTCTCGACAACATACTCTCATCCAATCATAGGGTTCCCTCAACCTTAGAGTTGCGTTGAAGATGAAAATATTGCTTCTTTTCTTGTTCTGTCCATGTGGGGTATGATAGGCTCATAGCTGTTTGTGGTGGTGTCATTAGTTTGGTTCCTACACTTAAAAAAGTAGACAAAGTGAGTTCAAAATTTTAAAGAGTACAATGAAAATGCAAAAGGGTTTAGTTTTAAACCGGAATTAGCACTCAAGCATAAATACTTATATGATCCAATTTTTAGCAATTTCCTAATGTTAATTTGTTATCTTAAATGCAATATACTCATGTAAAACCAAAACGCCATCATCCCAAGACATATAATTTTCGGTCATTAAGATATTCTAAACAAGAGTATGCACTTGACTTTTTCACTTTTCTAAACTAATGACTTTGTTTAATGCTTACTAAACTAACAAGTTAAAATCCATTTGATACAATTCTGAAGAACATTTCTAAATCTAGGCATGGTGTGCACTTAATATAATATACCCAAATTCATAATCATGGATCAAACTCGAGGTAGTTAATGCAATTATGCACAATAAACCAAGCATTTAAACAAACATCACAATACAAGCTATGTTAGAATCAAGAATCAATTTTCCTCTAAATATTTCCTCAAAATCGAAAAATTAGAGAGATGAAGGACATCTCCACACTTTGCCCAAAAAAAGAAAGTGATACATGATTCTCAGCTTATCTAACACCCAATACAGTTATAAACCTACAAATCCAAATTTTCCCAAAAATAAAATTTCAAACATATTCACTTCAAGAACACACTTTCGACTTACACATTTATAGTTGCTTTCAATTGATTCAAACCCATAAAGCCTTCACAACTAAGCTCTTTGTGATCAAAATTCCATTAAACATCAACAAATCTCCATAAACATAAAAATAAAAATTTTCAATAGAAAAGAAAGGATTTTGAAGTTTTCATACATTGTTCTTGACGTTAGAAGAGAATATGTAGGAATGAGCTTCAATGCAACTTAGAGGAATCAAAAACTCTCAACTTTCACACGATTTCTCTTAAAAATCAAAGCTTTCTATTTGCAAATGGAGTTGAAATTTTGATGGAGGAGAGAGAGAGAGAGAGAGAGAGAGTAAAAAGTAGCGTCTAAAAGTGAAAGTGTAAAAAGTTAATTGCAAAGTGGTCCCCATGTTTCCAAAACCTTTAACTTTCTTTGAACTTTTGCATACCAACCCAAATTTAAAATTTAAAATTGGAGGGAAAAATTAATTTCTTGAATTCGTAAAAATTAGAACCAATGATTTATAATTGAATAAAAAATATTAGGTTTTCCTAAATCAAGCTTTTACAAAATCACTCTTGAAAAACTTTTAAACCAATGAAGTGCAAATTAAATACTTTATTTTAGAGAGCATACCTTAGCCATATGATTTTTTCTAAGTGTTGAGCCACTTTGATCATTGGAAATGTCAATTTTCACGTTCCTTCTTAGAATTTTGATTATTGCTTTGAATGGTTCTCCTTTGGCACCTAAGCTTAGAGCAAAAAGGAATGACTTTGAAACAAGAATGTTTCAAGACACAATTATCATTATTGGAATTTAAAGACTTAAAACATTGAAAACTAAAGAGAATATTTACAAAGGATACTCTTGAGATTGCTTCTCAAGTGCGTTTGGTTAAGGTCTTTAGCTTGACCTTACCTGTCCTTTTTAGTTGGTGAAGTCAAGGTCCACCTCTTCATGGTTTTGTCCCTTGGTTTTTTCCTTATACTCCATCATTTGATCTAGAAAAAGTTCTTTGCCTCTTTTCCTTTGTAGAAATTGGAGTCGTAACTAGCCTTGTAGTTTGTCAATTTATTGATCGGCGGTTCTTTCATCATGACCGAGTTTTCATAGGCCAATTCCTTTTTGGATCCTTCATCATAAAGTCAATCCCAAACTCCATCTTTTCCAAAATTCTCATAGGCTTTTTCTTCATGGATTCTATCATTTGGCGTAACTTCTTTTTGCTACATTGTACGACAATACCCAATGTCCTTATCGAGATCGATCATAGGATAGAATGTTCCTTTATCAACCTTCTTCAAAAACATTTCCTTGACTTCAAAATCGATTATAGCACCGTCGGTTAGCAAGAAAAGAGTTCCAAGGATGATTGGGAACTTAGCTTGATTGGACTTAGTATCCTTCACAACAAAATCAATCTTCACAAAGGTGTTTCCAATCCTTAGCTCCATGTTTTCTAACCTTCCCATTGGAAATTTCATTGTAGCATCTCCCAAGAGTATGGGGTTTGCTCATTTATTGATTTCATATTGTAAACAAAGTTACTTAACACGATGTAGAGAGATCACACTTAAACTATCCCGGGTATCCACTAAAGCATCTTCAAATTGGTAGTCTTTGTGAGCACAAGGTATAACGAATCTTCATTCATCATGGCTCTTTTCTAATACCTTCTCATTGGATGTATTTTTTGGAATGCAATTAGCTTGCAATACCTTCTCTACCTTGTCTATCATTTCTAACTTCTTCTCAAGCTTTGCCTTAACCGTCTCATCACTTTTAGATTCCTCATACCATTCTTCTGGAATGTCTAAGTTGCCATCCAGCTTCATCTTTAATAGTGTACTCCCAAGATTTCCTTCTTGAAATGTTCAGGATATGGTAGCTTGGTCTTAAGAGCTGCTAATTCAAGATAGCAATTTCTTCTTCACTCATATCCATTTCACTAGGCATGTCCCTAGGAATCTTTGTTTCTTTATCTTTCTATTCAAATGCCTCATCCCTTCAGACATCACTTTCTTCTTTTTTCTCTTTCTTGAAGCTTTCTTCCTTCTTAGCTTTCTTAACTATTTCTTCTTTTGTAGCCTTCTTAGCATTATCGCCACTAGTCTTATCTTCAAACAAAAAAAATTTTCTTCTTCCATCAAAATTGACATCTTCTTCACGAGGTGGAGTGTCTTTCTTTTCAAACTCCTTTCCATTGGGAGCACTAGGTCCATCGAAATCTAGTCCAGATTCATTATGACCTTCCTTCTCAAGAAAGTTTCCATAAAATTCAACTCCCAATTCATCATCAAATTCCTCATCCATATTATTAAAAAAGAGTCTTTTCAAATCATTAATTATCTCTTCCTCTTCAAGAGTAAAGACAATATCTTCCCATGGTTTAGGATCATTGTTGATTTCTTCCAAGAAGACATTGCAATAGTCATTACTTGATCCTCCTTTCTCTTTGGCGTCGACCTTCCCCTTTTGATCTGAAATCACTTGATGTAGTTGTGAATCTATGACCTTCACATGTGAAGCTAGAGCATCATGCTTAATATTCATGTCTCGATCATAGCTTCCTTCTTTACATTCATTTCTCATAATCTCTTATCGACCTCGTCCTTGGTTTCATTTTTCCCTTCAACTAGCTTCTTAAGCATGCCGTGATTCTCTTCTTTTTTGGAAGTATCGGCTTCTTGTTGAGACTTTTGGTAGAAGCCTTTTTTATGTTGATATTGCTAACCTTTGTCGATTATTCTTGGGCAGGTAAACTTGATCTTTTAGATTCTCCACATTGGTGCTACGGTAGGATAAGTTGTTGTTGAATGGTTTGTATCCTTGGTTGAATGGCTTTTGGTAGTACCCTTCTTGGATGTAGCTTACTTCTTCTAGGTTCTCACCATTTTGTTCTCCTTCACATTTGGTTTCAACAAAATGAACACTTCTTTTTGTTTGGAGAATGAGCCTATCTAGTTTTTCATTAAGCTCTTTGATCTTTTCATCCTTTCATCTTGCGCTTCTTACCAATCTATCATAATCTTCTTCTTCA
This sequence comes from Anastatica hierochuntica, assembly GCA_900406275.1. Classification (NCBI taxonomy): domain Eukaryota; kingdom Viridiplantae; phylum Streptophyta; class Magnoliopsida; order Brassicales; family Brassicaceae; genus Anastatica; species Anastatica hierochuntica. Next base: position 10,035 of record OVAN01002240.1, on the reverse strand, counting down.
CAATTGTCGCTTTGGGCCAAATTTTCAATAAGCTTTTCTCCTTCTCCGGTGGAGAGACTAGCAAAAGTTTACATTGAAGCGGTGTTTAAAGCTAGATTGAACTTCTCATGGATTCCTCTATGGAAAATCTGAAGCAAGTTGCCTTTAGTGATCCCATGATGGGAGCAACTCCTAATGTATACATTAAAGCGGCTCCAAGATTCATATAGTAATTCTACTCCTCCTTGCTTGAAAGTAGAGACTCATTCTTTATCTTTGTTGTTTTTGTGAGACAAAATTTTCTAAGAACCTTTTCTTGCACTCATCAAAAGTTGTGATTGAAGATGTAACAACGCTCTTCTCCCATTTTGTGTCTTTGTCTCCTAAAGAGAATGGAAAAAAGTCAATTTAATCACATCCTCAGTCACTCCACTTATCTTCACCGTTCCACACAACCACTCAAGGTTATTCAAGTGCTGCAGAGGATTCTCCAATGCTAGAATGAAGAAACGAGCATTTTGTACCATATTAATCAAGCTAGACTTGATTTCGAAGTTGTTGTGGCGGATTGGAGGAGGTTGAATTCTCAATCTTTCGCCATTAGTGAATGGCTATTTGCATTCTCCAATCCTTGCTCCTCCTCTAGGTGGGTGGCTTTGGCGATTAGCTTGGTCCTCATGGCCATCGAATGCTCCTTGGTGTGTAGGGTGAGCACATGGTTGATTCTCCATAGGTGGAGGATTCTCTTCTTCTATTTCTTGATTCATTCACAATCTATGTAGATGTGCTTGTCTTTCTCTAGCTCTTCTTTGTCTTGAGTTTTGTCTTTATATGTGAGTAGAATCAATATGAAGAAGTCTTGTATTTGGTTCACTTCTAAACCTTGTTATCATGTATCTTCACAAATCAAAGAAAAATAACAAAAGAGAGTTAGAACTTTGATAAAATAAGTAAAAAGTAAAACCTAGTCCATTGAAATCTAGAAATCTCTTTGAAGATTCTAGCTAAATCCTAAATCAAACAGCAACGGCGCCAAAACTTAACGTAGACGTTTTGGATCTCCATGGGAAAACTTAAATTTATAGACCAAAAGCTAAACCCAACTATTCCCACAAGAGAATGGTGTTGAGTTGTAGTACTTAAGGTATCGTCCAAGGGATTTAGAGGATTTACTTGAAAGAACCTAAACAAGGACAATACACTAGAGGTCCTAGTCTAGGGAAGTCAATTTAGATGGGATTTCAAAAGTCTCAACTAAATCTAAGCATAAATTTAAAGGAATATAATGAAATTCCATATATAAAGACAATATGAAAGCAAGCAAAAAGTAAAGTGCAATAAAGAAAAAAACTTTAAGTGCAAATTATGACGAAGATCGAATCTTGAGACATAGCAATTGGTTCGGGCTCGATCTAGAACTATAATGGACTTTTTCTAGGATTTATTAGAGGATTAAAGCTCTTCCTAGGCCAAGTATCCCTTTTTAGTCGATCTACCCACTCTCATGACGAAGATCTATTCACTCATAGACATTACAAGGCTAACTCTCGATTTTTGTCTATATAAACATGTATGTGATAGTAATCTACAAGTTCTTTTAGCCATTTAACACCTATAGAAATCCACTCTCATGGGCCAAGATAGAAAACATAGACTTTGTTCTCTCAAGAATTTCATTGAACACTTTCTACGCGTCAATGAGGAAGCAAACTTTCAAAGAACTAAACAAAATCTAGTAGAAATCTATGCCAAAATCTAGCCTAATCATCCATTATAATTCTAGATCTAACCCTATCCTACTACATCTCATGATACTTAAAATATATACTCACTAAGATTCATGGAAATCCAAAGACAATTTTTGGGTCTTTGAGGTTCCATAACCTTAGATCTAGAAAATAAAAAGAGAGATAAAGAAGAGAAACACAAATCTTAAATAAAAAGATCCAATATATTACAAGTGTTTTGATCTTGAAAAACAAAAGTTGATAGAGTTGCAAAGATTTTGTTCTTGGAGGCTAAGAGGGTATATTTATACAGGTGGGGTTAGAAGGTTGCCCTAAAGTGTTTTTGGCTCTGGTGCAAGCCATTATCGGTCCCATGCTGCTCACTATCGAATGTCCTGGTCGATAGTGGCTTGCATTAGACAGGTTCTGTCCAATGGGCTCACTATCGATCCCATGTGATCCATAATCGACCAGGCTGGTCGATAGTAGGTTGCGTTTGCAGTTCATGGCTTCTTCTTTGCCCTATTGATTGCACATTTGCTTCCACGTTTTCCTCATGCATTTAGCTCCTATTTCCCTTGATTTTTTTACTTCAAAACCACCTTGAATCCATCCATTAAGCTCCCTATAGAGCCACTCTATAGCTTCACCTACAAATGCACAAAAATGTATGCAAATGCAACAACTCCTAAGACTAGACTCTAAAATCAAATTTGATGAATCCTAAGGACATAGTGCAATATTTACAACCTAAAAGTAGTGAAAACATAACTAAAATACACTTAAATATGCATGAAAATAGATACACATCATGTACACAAAGAGAAGATTTGCCAAACTGAAAAGAAACAATAAACATATAATTAAACTCTCTAAGAAATTGGACAAAAAACTCTCTAAGAAATAGATAAGTATTTGGACTAGTAGTACATAAATGGGTTCTGGAGAGAAAGAATAACAAATATGAAATTGATTACGAAGAGATGTACTCTCTTGTGGTGAAGGCAATGAACTTCAAGTTCTTATTCATTTGGAAATAAACGAAATGACTTAAATTATATGACCCATTGGATAATGACATATATGATAATCCATGAAGAATTAATAATATCAACATTATGTTTTTGTAAAAACTCTAGCTATTCCATCGAATTAAGATTAATAAGTTTCATGGGATATAAATCAATCTTATAATGTGAACCAATATACTCATGTTTATTAATAACAATATATGGATTAATAGATCCTTGATTAAAATTCATGAGGAGTTAAGGACATCGTAATTTGTAAGAAAAGACCTTGACGAGACATGGGTATTCCAAATTGAACATTTCAGAGAAGTTACTTAATTTTATAGATGTTCACATATATTTGGTCCATAAGTAACAGACTTAAAATGATATTTGAATAATTTGGTAATCTCTTTCATGATTGAAAGATGTGGTTTGTGTAAAAAGGAGGAGAGACAAAAACGTAGCTTTATTCAAAAGAGCAAGAAAACATATATGTACATGATGAATGTTTAGAAGATTGCGTATGAAAAAAAATTTGGACCCAGAGTCCAAATAGACCAAACAATGGTTGTCAATATTAAATGGACATTAAGTCCAATGACTCAAGAGATTATATGGAAATCAAATGAGTTTTACCCATAAAGGCTACACTTAATTCTTAAATGGATGATATATATCATGATAATGCATATTATGAAGATGATGTTTTTGGGAAGTAAAATATATTAATATGTGTAATTATACTCTTTTTCCTTACCATGAGTTTTATCTCATTGAGTTTTACATGACATGATTTTAACAAGGCAACAAATAATATAAAATGGTAGAGATCTAATGGGAATGTTATAATAATAGAGATGAAAGTCTATCATCTTCAAATAGTCTTTTCATCAAGAAGATCAAAGGGAATGATCAAGTTGAATTATTAACAAAATCCATGAAGTATAGATGAATGGTGAAGTACATATTCATTCAAGTAAAATTTCGCAAAGATATTTACAAAGGGGTTAATTTCAAGAAATTATTTCATTGTTTTGGATTATGTCATCTCAAATATCTCAACTAATGTACTCAAGAGGTGAATTCAATGCGCGATGCAGTCTTTTTCTCTTAACTATGTTTTTGTTTGTCTTCTTAGAAAGGTTTTTAATGGACATTCAAGGGGAGTGTCATAAATACTTATATATGGATGTCCGCTATGTTCTTGAAGATTCTAGATTTATTTGTATATTACATTTTACTTATTAGTCAATTTTTCTTATTATCTTTACCTAAAACTTGAAGCTAAAGCTAACACTTCTATTTGTACTCTGATATAAATGAACTTTTTTATATGGAATGAGACACAAATTTCTTGTCTCTTCCCTCTATTCATAACAATGATTAATATATTAAAAATAATAATTTGGTAGATGTCATTAAAACAATAGAGCATTTTCATATAGGAATTTTGGCTTTTGTCCACTTATATTGTTCGTTAAACTGAGCATTTCAACTATTTTAATATATTTTACCAAGATTCACAATTATATTAATTGAGACTCAAATAGCAAAATTTGAAGAAAAAAAACAAAACCTATTAAAAATGATTAAAGAAACATTTTGTTTTCTCTATAAAAAATATTAATCCAATTAAAACTATTATATTAAAATTTTTATTAGTGATTTATATATCACAACAAAAAGAATTAAAAAAAAGAATTTATGAACATATATAACCAACCAAAATTATTAAATATGAATTGAGACCCACACCTAAACAATGAACATGTAAAGATATTTTCAAACAATTCTTGAGACATACTGTATATTCTTCATATATGTATTTTCTACTTTTAAAATGTTTTAAAAATTGTACAATTTTCTTCTTACCTTTTGATTGTGTTTAGAATGACAGATTAAAAAATAAACTTTCGCTCTCATCTCGAGGCGATTTTCTTGCGACAAGATTGCGAAGCTTCTACCCTAGGGTTTTCAAAATCAAATCTCAAAATAGCCAAAATTGTTAATTGATTGCAAATCATCAAGATTAGAGATGGATTCTGAAAAGGATTTGTGGAAGCAACTGCAGAATCTGAAGATTGGGGGAGATCTTGAGCCATGGAAGGTTAATGAGCAAATAAAAAAAACAATTCCATAAAGACCACCGCATGTGCTTAGTGGCAAAAGGACTGAACCCGAAGCATCAAAACCATGTAGGAATGAAGAGCACTTTACCCAAAGTTTGGCTTCTCAACGACAAATTGGAGGCGCAAGTGAATGACGACGGAACAGTCAATTCTATCTCCAAGCTGAGCACCACATGCTCTTTGTTCTCGAGAAGGCTCCTTATACCTTCAAAGGCTGGATAGTAGCGTTAGACAAATGGGAGAATAAGGACTCTGAAGACTTTCTGAAGAAAATAGCTTTTAAGGTTAAAATCCTCAACCTTCCGAATGAGTAAAGAAGGACTAGCATAATCAGAAGCATAAGTTCAATGTTTGGCCGTGTTGATGTTGATGGAGTTAGAATCTTAGAGCCTACAACAAATCGTCCAGCTATAGTCACGGTCAGAGTTCTTATGAGTGTGGATGCAAGTATTATACTAACAAGGAGTGAAGAAGTGATTAAAGGAAGACTAATGGTTGATTTGGAGTTCAAGTTTGATGTTCTGGAGAAGTTTTGCACAACCTGTGGGAGTATGAAGCATGAGACAGAACTCTGCCCTCATAGACAGCTTGATAACCATCTTGTGGAATCATTCTTAAAACTTGTGAACTTGGAGCATCCTCAGCAGATCATTAACCATGAGAATGATAGGATGATGGTGATTAGTTGTGCAAAGAAAAGGAGGGATCTATTAGCTGTCAACGCATCTACCGAAAGTACATAACCTGACATGAGCCTTAAAAGGAAAGCAGATGAGATTTTGGAAGCAGAAACTTCATAAGTCAAGACTAAGCAAAGAACTAATGAAGAACCAACTTCTCAGGGGAGGGTGGAAACCCTTAAATCACCCCTCCACCCATGAAGATAATGCACTGGAATTGTCAGGGGCTAAAAAATCCTCTGACAAATCCTTTTATGAAGGATGTCAAGAGAAGAGGGCATCCTAGTATAATGTTCTAAGTGGAAACAAAGAATCAAGATCCTTTTGTAGAAAACCTGGGACGGGAGTTAGGTTATGATAATTTTTGGTATTATCTCCATAATGTCTCAGTGGGGATCTTGCAATATTTTGGGAGTCGGGGATTCATGTATCTTTTTGGGGTCCCCTTATTTGTATATAACTGAAATGTTGATTGTTGTTCATGACATAACCTTCTATTTGAGTTACACATATGGAAATCCTGATAAAACTTTAAGAAATAGGCAATGGAGACATATGATTCTTCAGGAGGAAGAGGATAAATACAAAGGAATTCGTAGAATTCTGCTAGGAGACATGAATGATATCAAAAATAATGCCGAAAAATAGGGAGGTCCGATAAGGGCAGAATGCACATTCTCAGTTTTCAGTGAGCTAATAAACAAATTGGGCTTGTAGGAAGTAACCACATTTGGAGGATATTTTACATGGGCAGGAAACAGACATTTTCATAGTGTAAAGTCCAAAATTGATAGGGCATTGGCAAACATTATGTGGATGGACTACTTTCATGATGCAATGGTGAAGCTTCTTGGGTGGCAGATATTAGATCACAGACAACTTCTACTTAGTACTGATGGATTTAGCTGGCGAGGTAAGAGACTCTTCAAATATTAAAATAGGTGGAGACTTGAACCACAGGTCCATCAACAATTACAAAGGACATGGGCTAAGGAATGTCAATTTTTGCCACCAGAACATTTTGTTAATGCTCCTAAAAATTGCAAGCATGCCCTGTCTTAATGGAAGTCAAGATCAGTGAACAACTCCAAGAGATGCATACAGGAAATCCAAGCTAACATTCAAAGAGCATATGAGCAAAATTATATTGATACTAACTATATGAATTCTCTTAAACTCAATTAAACAGTAGTTGCTCTTTCAATATAGGAGGGAAGAAGAATACTGGAAATCGAAAAGTAGAGTCAATTGTCTACAATCTGGTAACAAAAACACTAAATACTTCCACGCCAATACCAAGCAAAGAAGATTTCACAACATAATCACAACTTTGAAAGATTCAGATGGGGTAATCAGATATGAGCAGAGGGATATCAAGAGAATAGTTCACAATTTCTTTGCTGCTCTATTTAGTGCATCTGAAGGCTGGGATATTTCCTTAACATCTAAGCTTGGTCCCATACCTCCAAGAGTAACATAAGTAATGAACTAATGCCTTCTTAGGCCGCTTTCAATGGAAAAAGTGTACGGTGCATTATGCTCAATGAATCCGAACAAAGCTCCAAGTCCAAATGGCCTAACTTCAGGGTTCTATAAATACCACTGGAACATCCTAGGTCAAGGGGTGTACAACTATGTTAAACTCTTCTTTGATTCAGGCTTTCTTTATCCTGAAATAAATAGGACTTATATTTGCTTGCTGCCTAAGGTTGAAAATCCAATTCTGGTGAAAGATTATAGACCAATTATCTTGTGTATCATAGCCTATAAACTGATATCTAAGGTCTTAGCTGATAGGATAAACCCTATTTTAGATGATATTATCTCCTCTAATCAAACAACTATCATACATGGTAGACTTATTATAGATAATGGCTTTCAAGTTGGATATTATAAAGGTTTTCAACAAAGTTGATTAGAATTTTCTTGAATACATACTAAAGGCTAAGGGTTTTGCAGAAGTATTTATAAGAAGGATTATGACCTGTGCAACAAAAGCCTCCTTAGCAGTTCTGGTGAATGGTGAACCCTCATCATACATAACTCCTCAAAGAGGTATAAGGCAAGATGACACATTCTCACCATACTTATATCTTATCTGTGCAGACGGCCTCTCCCTTTTGCTATCTCATCTTACAAGAAAAAAAAGTATTACATGGCTTAAGGGCTAGCAGAGGGGGTCCGGCTGTTCCGCATATACTATTCGATGATGTCTCTTTGATTTTTTGTGAAGCAAATGAGAGAGAATGTAGTGCCCTTCTGGATGCCCTGAACATTTATGGAAAACTCTCAGGTCAGACTGTCAATTATCAAAATTCCTCAATCATTTTTGCTAAACAAACTCTCAATGATCTCCAGGAGAGTATGAAAAGATGTACTAACATTACAAAAACTGCTAGATTTGGGAGATACCTTGGACTTCTCGAAATGATAAGAAGAAACTCTTCAACCTCCTTTGATTATATTAAACACAGAGTCAATTCAAAGCTACAAAGTTGGTTCTCCAAATTGTTATCTCCTGCAGGAAATGAAGTCCTTCTCAAAGCAGTAATCATAGCATTGCCCACTTATGCCATGAGTTGCTTCATGCTCGCAAACAAACTCATCTCACAAATCAACGAATCTATTCGCAAGTTCTGGTGGACAAACGATGGAGATAAAGGCAAAATACATTGGATTAAGTGGGACACATTTATCAAAACCAAAAAAGAGGGGGTCTTGGATTTAGAGACTTCAAATCCTTCAACAAGACATTGGTTGCAAAGCAGGTATGGCGAATGCTGAAATATCCAAGCTCTTTGTTAGCAAAAATTTTCAGGCAAAGTACTTTCCTAAAAAAACAGTTTTAGAAGCAACTTTAACAAGGAAAACCTCTTTTGCCAGTAAAGGAATCTTCCAAGCCATCGATCTCATAAAACATGGGACAAGATGGCAAATGGGAGATGGTAAGGACATCCAAGTAACCAGAGACAGTTGGCTGCCAGTGAACCCACCACACAATGGAATGTTCCTAAGATAAGAGAATTAATCCACCCCTAGGATATATCTCATATTCTTTGTATTAGACCTAGTGTAGCCAGATGCAAGAACACTATTAAATGGATTCACTCTCTTCATGGTCTTTTTATTGGTCAAAACTGGTTACCACATCATCCAAAGCCAAAGACCTAGCTCATCTGGAAGTGTAGCATTTCATTTTAAGAGACTCTAGCAACTTGATATACCACCAAAAATTTGTCACTTTTGGTGGAAGGTGGTGATGATAGAATTTCTAGTTCTCTACCAAAATCAAATTCGGACTAATTGATGTGTACATATTTTCATGCATATTTTGATGCATTTTAGATTAGTTTCATCCAAATTTAGGTTGTAAATATTGCATATAAGTCCTAGAATGCATTAGTTTAAGTCTAGAGTCTAGTTTAGGAGCATATTGCATTTGCATACCACTTTCTCTGCATTTGTAGGTGGAACATTGAGATGGATTCATGGAAGCTCTAGAGGTGAATCTAAGGTTGAAATGGAGATAAAAAAAAAACCAAGGACAAAAGGAGCTAAAGACTATGGAGGAAGTTCGGATCAAGCAAGGCATCCAAGAGGAGAAAGAAGACACAAGAAGCTGCCAAGGGACCCTACCATCGACCCAGAGGTCGATGCTAGCCAACCTTGGGTCGATGCTCACCTCCCTTGATAGTCATGCTTCCCAACATGAGTCAGCGTCGACCCAAGGGTCGATGCTAGCCTCCCTTGGGTCGATGCCAACTTTGACGTAAAAAGACCCCTTTTTAGGGCTTCCTCTCTTCTTCCTTTAGTATATATAGCCTCCTTATGTACCAAGAACAAACACATCACAACTTATGTTTAAGAACACTTATCTTTTCTTTCATTTTGAGATCTAAGGCTTTGTAATAACTCTTTATTTTTCTTGAGTGATTTGGATCTTTTCTTTTTCATCTCTTTCTCTAGATCTATTCTTCTAAGACCATGGGAGCTCAAAGACCCATCTCTTGTCTTTGGATTTCCAGGACTCTTAGTGAGTATATCCATCTTGGATCTTGAGATATGGTTGGCTAGAGATAGATCTAGGATTGTGATAGATTATTAGGCTAGATTTTGGCATAAATTCCTACTAGATCTAGTTTAGTTCTTCATAGTTATTTGCTTGCTCATTGACGCCTAGAAAGTGTTCGATGAAATACCTGAGAGAACTAGATCTATGTTTTTCACCTTGAGTTATGAGAGTAGTTTGCCCGATGGGACACCAAGGTCCTAAATGTCTAGAAGAGCTTGAGCCATACTATCACGTACATGTTTAGATAAGAAAAAAAAAACGAGAGTTGAGCCTTGTAACCTGTATAGGTGAATAGATCTCCATCACGAGAGTGGGTTGATCAATAATAGATGGATCCTTGGTCTTGGAATAGCTTCAATCCTCTAATAAAGCCTTACCAAATTTCATCACATCTCTAGATTGAACCCGAACCCATAACCATTATCTCAAGATCCT
>OVAN01002239.1:11531-34672 GCA_900406275.1 Anastatica hierochuntica | reverse complement strand
CTCTCTCTCTCTCTCTCTCTCTCTCTCTCTCTCTCCCTCTCTCCCTCCCCCTTGATTCCCCGATTCGCACAAAAAAGCCCAGAACGATTTCTCAACACAAAACTCCAAAACCATCACGAATCTCAGCGGAAATCAACACCTAGCGTCAATGAAAAATCGGGATTGGAGCTAAAGGTCTCGAATAAGCAGTACCTTAAACTAAGAATCCTTAATCCAAGTAAGCATATTCTGCAAAATTAGAAACCTTCTCCCAAAATTCAATATAGCGCCATAGTTTCAAAATTGTGTTGCTCTCACAGAAACGATCGAAAAAAGATGTCGAACAGATCGATTTGAAGAAACAAAGAAGGAGAAGAAGAATCAGAAGAAGAACAAGAGATGACACAGAGTTTGTAACATCCCCGAACCGGTTCGGATTGGAAATCCTGGTTCGCAAAAAACCGAACAAGAAACCCTAGAGGATTCTCCGTCTCTACTCTATTTAAAGATGTCTCCGCCTCGAGAAACGCACCACAACTCTCTCCAAAGCGAAGCTCTGTCAAAATCTCGCGAGAAACCCGAGAAATCTAACCAAGACTCTTTCTCTTCCGCGACCCGAGCCGTCGTCTCTCGTCTCCGATCAGCCGCCGTCGCTACACCGTGAGCCGTTGCCATCTCTTCAGCCATCGATATCGCCGCCGACGAATCAGAACTCGGATCTTGTGCGCCGATCTTCTCTCCCGAATCTGATTCGTGAGTTCCAAGCCCCGTTATCGATCTCTGTGCCACCCTCGAGAGCCGCGGCCGCCGATCCCCGACCTCCGTCATTGATTCCATCCCGTGATGCCGTCTCTAATCCAATCCGAGCGATGCAACATCCGTTTGAGCCTCCCGTGACGATTTTCGATCCGATCTGAGCCTCCGCGAGTTATTTCAAGCCATTGTCACCGCCGATTGAGCCTCCTCTCCACCGATCAGATCGCACTGCCGCTCCTAGCCTTCGCGCCCATGAAGTCGCGAGCCTTCCTCCTCGGTATCGTCGTCGACGGTGAATCCAAGAGGTAGTTTCGCTTTCGTTCCATTTTCGTTCCCGCGTTTTGTTCCGTAGTTCTCTTTTTCGTGGTTTTCCGTGTCTCGTTTTGGAACTTTCCATTTTTTGAAACTTTCTATTTTTGGCAAGTTACTGATTTAGAAAGTTTCTACTTTTGAAAAGTTTCCTTTTTGGGAAAGTTTCTATCTTAAGAAGGTTTCCTAATTTAGTAGTTTCCTTTTCTAGAAGTTTCCATTTATGGCAGGTTTCCATAAATGGAAAGATTCCTTTTTAGGCAGGCCCTGGTTTAAGGTCTAACTCGGGTTCCCTTTTGGTTCAGGTCAAGAAGTTCCATAGCAGATTCAGAAGTTCGTCTGCATCCGTCTTCATCCGCATCTCAGGCTAAGGTGAGGAGCTAAACCCATAGCTATCCCCCCGTAGAACTGGTTTAGGATGTTTTCTCTGGTAGTACAGGTTTAACGCGTCTTGTTTGATAATCATGTTTGAGTGTCGAGTCAGTCATGTTTGTTGAATGAGCATGTGATAGGTTAAGTTATTGCCTTAGTATTTTAAGATGTTTTGCATGAGATTGGTGTGTGTGAGAAGGGGAAATGTGTTCGCCTCTGGAGATGGAAAGAAAACCCGAAATCCATACATACCAGTTAAGTGGAAGTGAAGGAAGTCTGATCACTGTAGTGGTACACATGTTACGGAGTGTGATGCCAGAGGTTTTGTTCAGGGCATCTTTGTATGCCATGTTTTGTTTTACGGTACAATAGGTACCTGTTTGGTGTTAAATGTATGTTGGCTTAGAAGACATTCTAAGTCTTTTCTGCGGTGTTGCGTGTTTAGCAACCCACCCCCTCGCTGAGTGATTTCCCTGTCACTCACCCCTCTCTTTCCCATGTCCCTCCCCCTCTTTGTTTTGCAGGTGAGCATGACGAGTAGTCGAAAGATGATGTCCGGTCCGGTGTTCGGTTTTGGGGTGTCGGGTTATTTGAATAAGTTTTTGCATTATCATTTTATTATACTTGGATTTCTTTCAGTTATGTTGAACTCATTGTTTATGATGCTAGTTGTACGGATTCTTCTGGTTTTATTTAATAAATGTTAGTCGGTTTTGAGGACTATGTCCTGATTCGGTTTTGAAGAGTAAGTCCCGTTAGATGCTCTGATGGTGGTGTGCGGAGTAGTTTCTGCAGATAGCATGCGCGGGGGAGACCCTAACGAGGGAGAACCCGAGTGCTGGTGGTTTGGCAGGTAACACGCGCGGGGACCCTGACGAGGCAGAACCGGGTGTTACAAAGTGGTATCAGAGCCTAGGTTTGCCAGACCGGTTCTGACCCGGGAGGCATAGATTAGGAAATCGGTTTTCTACTCGGTTTTGAGTTGTTTTCAAAATGTTTTTGGGGAAGGGGGATCTTAAAAAAGAAAAGAGAACACCAGTCTGATTGGAGTCGACTTATATTCGTCATAGCTAAGTGTCTTCTTTCTTCCTTTAGAACACGTCTAATCCAGGGTTTTCTTTTTTCTAGATGGCTAACACCAGAAAACAGAATGGTAACCAGGCCCGTGCTGCGCTCACTGCTGCCGCCGCTGCTGTCGCTGCAGAAGTTGTTGTTGCTGCTGAGAATGTCGTTGCTGCTGAGAACGTAGCTGCTGCTTAACCTGAGGGTTCCCAAGAAATTATCGGAGAGAGTGGGACTAGAAACAGGAACACTGTCAGTGAATTCAGGGCATCTCAAAGGACTGCAAGATCTGTCACCCGAAGAGTTGCTCAGGACGCCATAGCTGAAGCTGCCAGGCTAGCTGGTGCCAATGCTCCTCTGGAAGAAGAGTTGGCCAAGTACCAAGCCAGTCAGGGACAAGCTTAGAGTCAGAGGAAAGTTGCCCAAGAAGTATCTCACCAAGCTGCAGACCTGCCACCTTCGCCGCCAGTCAGAGTTCTGCAATTTGTTCTGCCACCCCTGTCGAACCGCTATCATGAGGGACCATCCTACTGGGACCTGATCAAACAACTAAGAGAAATGGGGACAAAAATGTTTGAAGGGAAATCTGATCCTATTGCAGCAGACGATTGAAAGAGAAAGCTGGAACAGGATTTCGATCATCTTCGCTGACATGAGTACCGCCAGGCTCTGGCAGTGCAGTATCTGAAGGGAGAAGCCCTAGTCTGGTGGGAGGTTATGGCAGCCAAGACTCACGGGGCATACGAGCTAACATGGGAAGAGTTAAGAACCCAATTCACCAAGAAGTACTTTCCCCGTGAGGCAATGGACAACATGGAGCACCAGTTCTTGACGATTCAGCAAGGCAAGCTGACTGTTCGCCAATATGAGGAAGAGTTCAACTGTCTCCGCCGTTTCATTGGCCGCTATCTAGAAGAGCAGGAGCTTATTAGGAGATTCTTGAATGGTCTGAACGTAGAGCTCCGAAACCGCTGCAAGTTGGTGCGCTATGAATTTTTGGATGAGTTGGTAGAGAAAATAGCTAATCAAGAAAAGGGTTGAAGGAAGAGAAGGAGAAGACCAGACCAAATCCGCCCAGAGTTGATACAGCCCCCAATGGCCGCAAGAGGGATTTCAACTGTGCCTTTGGACAGGCGAACGCTCCAACAGACCCCCAGACCCGATGTTTCAACTGCAATCGTTACGACCATAAGCAGGCCATGTGCCCAGAAAGGCCCCGGGGAGGGGTGAACCAACCCAAGAGTGAATCCACCCAGGCCAAATCCGCCGATGGGCAACCCACAAGGAGTCTACCCGCCAGAGGGTAACCTGTTTGAAAACGCAAGGTGTTACCATTTTGGAAGGTTGGGGCACATAGCAAGACATTGTCTATAACCCGAGAACTTGCCTCCGCCCCCATCGCTGCCTTCACGCCAGCAGGCTCCAGCAACTCAGGTCTTTGCCGTAGAAGTGGGAGAGGAAGAAGAGGAACATGGGGTTGCCGGCAATGCCGCAGAGGGATACGAAGGAGTCGAACCCATCGCCGATATGTTGTCAAACCTCTTTTGTCAATTGGTAGAATTCCGTGAAAAAGTTGTGCTAAGAGTCAGTCGAAAATAGAGAGAGTTAATTCCGTAGAATGACTAAAATCGCCCTCATGTAGGAACGGTGATGGAGGGAGGAGAAGCCGCTTATACCATGTATGATTCCGGAGTTATGAACAGTTTCGTGAGACCTCAGCTGGTCAAAAGGTGGGACTTTCAAGGCTTGTTAATCCCTAAGAACCAAAGGGTTGAAACGGTAGGCAAGGAGAAGATGGGAGCCACCGGAGTACATATCGAAGTCTCAATCACCATAGGAGGAAAAGTGTTTGCTAGCAATCTGAAAGAGATGAAGATGGGCCAATATGACGTAATCCTAGGAATGGATTGGCTTGATCGCCATGGAGTGGACTTAGACTGTCACCAAGCAAGAGTAAAGATTCGTGGAGACAAAGGGGAGACAATTTTCCAGGGAGTCAGGACAACCTCCAGAGTTCTAATCATCTCAATGTTGCGTGCATAAGATCTCTTAAGGAAAGGGAACGAGGAGGCTTTCATACCAACAATCAGGGTCACCAAGAAAGGTGATTCGGTAGAGATCAAAGGTATCCCAGTAGTCACGCAGTATGAGGACGTATTCGAACTGATGAAGGGACCGCCGCCAGAAAGAGGAGATGCCTTCAGCATCGAGCTTGAACCAGGGACGACCCCTGTGTCTCGGGCACCGTATCGCTTGGCGCATGCCGAGATGGCTGAGCTGAAGAAGCATTTATAAGATTTGATCGAAAAAGGCTTCATCTGCCCTAGCAGTTCGCCATGGGGAGCACCAATTTTGTTCGTTAAAAAGAAAGATGGCACCTTCCGGTTATGTATCGACTATAGAGGTTTGAACAAAGTCACCGTCAAGAACAAGTACCCGCTGCCGAGAATAGACGAGTTGTTGGACCATCTACAAGGAACCTCTTGGTTCTCCAAGATCGATATGGCGTCAAGTTACGATCATATTCGAATCACGGTGGAAGATGTGTGAAAGACAACCTTTCGTACCCGGTGTGGGCATTATGAGTTTATAGTTATGTCGTTTGGGTTGACAAATGCACCAGCCGCCTTCATGAAGTTGATGAATGACATTTTTCGTAAGCATTTGGACAGTGCGTAATTGTCTTCATCAATGACATCCTGGTGTATTCGAAAACTTGGGAAGAGCACCTAAGGATAGTGCTTGAAACGCTAAGGGAGCAGAAGTTGTACGCCAAGCTCGGCAAGTGTAGCTTTTGGCAAAGGTAAATAGGATTCCTAGGGCATGTAGTCTCAGGATCTGGAGTAGCAGTGGATCCCGAAAAGATCGCAGCTATCACCAGTTGGCCGACGCCTACCAGTGCCACCGAAGTCTGCAGTTTCTTCGGTTTAGCGGTCTACTATCGCAAGTTCGTCCAAGGATTCACCAGCTTGGCTAAGCCTATGACTCTCCTTACAAGAAAGGGGTTAAGTTTGATTTGACAGAGGATTGTTCCAAGAGCTTCAAGGAGTTGAAGGACCGCCTGACTCAGAAGCTAGTGTTATCGCTACCGAAAGTGGGAAATCCGTATCAGGTCTACACTGTTGCCTTAGGAGTAGGATTGGGTTGTGTCCTCATGCAGTCTGCGAAAGTGATCGCCTACGCTTCGCGTCAGTTGAGACCCCACGAGACGAATTATCTGACGCACGACTTGGAATTGGCTGCAGTTGTCTTTGCCCTTAAGATCTTGAGAGTGTATCTGTATGGAGAAAAAGTTCAGATTTTCACTGACCACAAGAGTTTGAAGTACATCTTCACCCAACTAGATCTGAATTTGAGACAGCGCCATTGGATTGAACTTCTGATAGATTACGACTTAGAGATTGCTTACCACCCTGGGAAGGCCAACCAGGTAGACGACGCCTTAAGCCGCAAAAGGATAGATCTGATAGAGTGAGAGGAGGCTCAAGAAGTGGTAGAAATGGTAGCAAGTCTCAAACTTTGTGCAACTACGGTAGAAGATGGCATGATCGGATTAGAAGCAGTAGACCAGGCCGACCTATTATGGTGAGTTCGCCAGGCACATGACAAGGACGAATCGCTCGAGGACATGGTTCATAAAGAAGTTGTAGGGTACCGCGTGACGACCAATGGAACAATTATGTTCAGGGATAGAGTTTGCGTGCCGAACGAACCAGAGTTAAGGAAGGAAATCCTGCAGCAAGCTCACTGCTCGAAGTGGAAACCGAGCAACAAGTGGAAATGCTCAAGCTACGACTGAAGAAAGCTCATGATCGCCAGAAGAGTTACGCAGATAATCGCAGAAGGGATATGGAGTTTGAAGTAGGAGATCTGGTATTTCTTAAAATGTGAAACTTCCAAGGAGGGAAGCAAGGAAAGGGGCAGAAAAAGCTAAGACCAAGGTATATGGGGTCGTCCCCCATTGTCGAGAGAATAGGCGCAATTGCATACAGATTAGCCCTGTCGCAGGAGTTGTCTGATTTTCATGACATCTTCCACGTCTCAGCTTTGAGGAAGGTTATTAGGGAACCCGAGCTCATTCTGTCTACCCTGCCGTCAAACCTGCAGAAGAACTTCTCGGTGCAAAGTCGAGCGACAGAGATACTGGCAAGAGAGGTAAAAGAAATTCAAGGACAAGAAGTGACCATGGTCATGGTCAGCTGGAAGGAAGGCAATATCCAGGAAGAGACTTGGGAGGTAGAAAGAGAAATGAAGAGGGATTATCTGGAACTGTTCGGAGAATTCGAAAGGCAACCGGAGAACACTCAGGATTCGAGGACGAATCCCGTTGTAGTGGAGGAGAATTGTAACATCTCTGAACCAATCTGGATTGGAAATCCCTGTTTAAAGACATCTCCGCCTTGAGAAACGCACCACAACTCTCTCCGAAGCGAAGCTATGTCAAAATCCCGTGACAAACCCGAGAAACCTAACCAAGACTCTCTCTCTCTCTCTTCCGTGACCCGGGCCTTCGTCTCTCGTCTCCGATCAGCCATTGCCGCTATGCCGTGATCCGTCGCCGTCTCTTCAGCCATCGAGATCGCCGCCGCCGACTCAGAACTCGGATCTCGTGCGCCGATCTTCTCTTCCGAATTCGATCTGTGAATTATGAGCCCCGTTGTTGATCTCCGTGCCACCTCCGAGAGCCACAGCCGCCGATCCTCGACCTCTGTCTTGATTCCAACCCGTGATGCTGTCTATAATCCGATCGGAACGTCGCAGCCTCCGTTCGAGCCTCCCATGACGGTTTTTTATCTGATCCGAGCCTCCGCGAAATCTCCCCAACCATTGTTACCACCACTCGAGCCTCCTCTTCGCCGATCAGCTCGCGCTGCCGCTCCTAGCCTCTGCGCCCGTGAAGCCACGAGCCTTCCTCCTCGGTATCATCGTCGACGGTGAATCCGAGAGGTAGTTTTGCTTTCGTTCTGTTTTTGTTCCCGCGTTTTGTTCTGTATTTCTCTTTTTTGTGGTTTTCCATGTCTCGTTTTGGAAATTCCATTTTTGGAAACTTTCTTTTTTTGGAAAGTTACCGATTTAGAAAGTTACTATTTTTGGAAAGTTTCCTTTTAAGGAAAGTTTCTATCTTAGGAAGGTTTCCTAATTTAGAAGTTTACTTTTCTGGAAGTTTCCATTTATGGCAGGTTTCCATAAATGGAATGTTTCCTTTTTAGGCAGGGCCCGATTTAAGGTCTAACCCGGGTTCCCTTTTGGTTCAGGTCAAGAACTGTCGTAGCAGATTCAGAAGTTCATCCGCATCTCAGGCTAAGGTGAGGAGCTAAACCTGTATTTATTCCCCTTGTAGAACTGATTTAGGATGTTTTCTCTGGTAGTACAGGTTTAACGCGTCTTGATTGATAGTCTTGTTTGAGTGTCGAGTCAGTCTTGTTTGTTGAATGAGCATGTGATAGGTCTAAGTTATTGCCTTAGAGTTTTAAGATAATTTTCATGAGATTGGTGTGTGTGAGAAGGGGAAATGTGTTCTCCTCTAGAGATGGAAAGAAAGCCCTGGAACCATACATACTGGTTAAGTGGAAGTGAAGGAAGCCCGACCACTGTAGTGGTACGAAGGTTACAGAGTGTGATGCCAGAGGTTTTGTTTAGGGCATCTTTATATGCCATGTTTTGTTTTGCGGTACAATAGGTGCTTGTTTGGTGTGAAATGTATGTTGGCTTAGAAGGCATTCTAAATATTTTATGTTGCGTGTTTAGCAACCCACCCCCTCGCTGAGTGATTCCCGTGTCACTCACCCCTCTCTTCCCCTGTCCCTCCCCCTCTTTTTTTTGCAGGTGAGCATGACGAGTAGCCGGAAGATGATGTCCGGTGTTTTGTTTTGGGGTGCCATGTTATTTAAATAAGTTTTTGCATTATCATTTTATTAGAATTAAGTTTCTTTCGATTATGTTGAACTTATTGTTTATGATGCTAGTTGTACGGATTCTTCTAGTTTTATTTAATAAATGTTAGTCGGTTTTGAGGACAATGTCCTGATTCGGTTTTGAGAACTAAGTCCCGTTAGATGCTCTGATGGTGGTATGCGGTGTAGTTTCTATGGATAGCATGCGGGGGAGAGAGCCTGACGAGGGAGAACCCAGGTGTTGGTGGTTTGACAGATAACACGCACGAGGACCCTGACGAGGCAGAACTGGGTGTTACAGATTTGTTTACCCGGAGTGCACCGTTAATGGCTATGTTTCTGGGGCCTGGCTTAGGCGATTCACTATGATCAAAATCCACAACCACTGTACAATCTCTTCTCTCTCTCAAGCTATGTCGCTCACCACCATAAAAAGAAAAAGAAAATATCACACAAGATCTGAGTTAAATACCACAGAATTTGTTACAACCGAAAATCTGGTTTAAACATATCGGTAGAACCAAAGAAACAACCCAACCCAAGATTAGATCAATCCTAGATTGAGAACCAGCTTCTAATTGACTTACTCGTCCAGTTTTATGCACTTGAGAATTTGATTTCTCATCACCAAGACTCCAACAAACTCCACCTTGATGACAATCAAACTTCTCTGCAGTACTTCATTACCAACTTGTGTCAGAGCCAAGATGCACCAATATCCTTAGTGCTAAGCTATTCCTAGAAAGCTTAAAGCCTCTTGGAACTTCTTCACATGTACAACTTTGGTCAACACATCCGCAAGATTCTTTGAAGTAGCAATCTTCAGCACACTAATATCTCCTTCAGCAATTATGTCTCCGATGAAATGTAGTTTTCGGCTGATGTGCTTTGTCCTCTCATGATATACATTGTTTTTCGCCAAACACAATGCACTCTGAGAATCACACCATATCTTTACTGAATCTTGCTTGAACCCCAACTCTTCAGTCAAGCCTTTCAACCAAATTGCTTCCTTAACTGCTTCAACCAAGGCCATGTATTCTATCTCTGTAGTAGAAAGTGCTACAACATGCTGCAAACCAGATTTCCAGTTTATTGTGTTACCTCATGTAGTAAACACATAGCCATAAATAGATCTCCTCTTGTCAATGTCTGATGCAAAGTCTGAATCACATAAACCTTCAACTTTGAATTCTTGATTCTTCTTATAAACAAGCTTGAAATCCTATGTTCCTTTCAAGTACCTCAGCAAACACTTTACTGCAGACGAATGCATCAAACCAGGCTTTGACATATACGTGCTCACCAATCCTACATCATATGCAATATCACATCTTGTTCCGATCATTGCATACGTAACACTGCCAATTGCATTAGCGTACGGTATATGCAATATCACATCTTGTTCCTATTGGTGTGTTTACTACCTTAGATTATGCCATGTTGAATACCTGAACCACTTTCTTCATATAGTTAGACTATGACAGAGTAAGAACCCTACCTTCACGATCCCTTTCTATATCCATTCCAAGTATTCTCTTTGCTGAACCTATATCCTTTATCTCAAATCTGTCACTCAGAATAATTCTCACCTTCTTAATCTCATCCATATCACTTGAAGCCAAAAACATATCATCTACATAGAGTAACAAATAGAAGTATGACTCTTCTCCAATCTCCTTGACATATACACAATGATCATACTCACTTCTCATGAATCCATGACTTGTAACATAATGATCAAAGTACTTGTTTCACTGTCTCGGAGCTTCCTTCAGACCATACATCGCCTTCTGTAACAAACACACATAGTCTTCTTTTCCTTTTACTTCATATCCTTCATACTGCTCCATATAGATTTCTTCCTCTATATCACCATGCAAAAATGCAGTCTTTACATCCAACTGCTCTAGTTTAAGATCCAGACTAACTACTACATACATAAGAAGGTGGATTAACACATGCCTTACTATAGGCGAAAATACATCTTGATAATCAATCCCTTCTTTTTGCGCATACCCTTTAGCCACCAAACTTGCTTTTTACCTTGGCTTTTCTACTCCAGGTATACCAGGCTTAAATCAAAACACCCACTTACAGCCTATTACCTTCTTCTTCTTATCTGGTCTCTGCACCAACCTCCAAGTCTTGTTCTTATTCAGAGATCTCATCTCATCATCCATAGAACCATTACAAAACTCACTCTCACTGATATTCACAGCTTCCAAGTAGTCTCTAGGTTCCTCTGAACTAATATCCTCGACAACAAGTAGCGCAAAGGCAGACACATCAAAATCTGAAAGCCTTGCAGGTGGAACAATGTGTCTCCTTGGCCTATCTCTTGCAATATGATAATCTGCTACAAGCTCTTCTTGATCTGATTCTGAACTAGAATCATCAGCAACATCTTGAATGCTTCCACTAGTTTCCTCAAAAACTCCTTCAATTGCTATAGACTTCAAAACTGTATCAAATTCCAGAATAACCTTTCCTTTGTCTTTTGCTTCAGCTGTTACATTTTTTGACACATATTCTTCTTTACCCAAATCCTTGTAGACTTTATCCTCAGAAAAACACATTCCTGCTGATCACACATCTCTTCTCATCCAATAACCAGATTCTGTAACCTTTTACCCCTGTTGGATAACCCATAAAGATCCCCTTCAAAGCTCTTGGCTTAAGCTTCCCTTGATCTATATGAACATATACCACATAACCAAACCTTCTGAGATGCTTATACCCTGGTTTCTTTCCCAACTACGATTCTTTAGGAATGTCATAATTTACTGCAGATGATGGACTTCCATTTATCACATAAGCTGCAATAGCAACTGCTTCAGCCCATAACATTTCTTCAAGACTCGACTAATTCAGAAGACATCGTACCTTCTCCTTTATTGTCCTATTCATCCGTTCTGCCACACAATTTTGTTGTGGTGTATAGGTGCAAGTTCTGTGTCTTTCAATACCATGTTGTTTGCAGTAGTTATCGAACTCAGAATTGCAGAATTCAAGCCCATTATCGGTCCTGATGCACTTCACCTTCTTGTTTATCTGATTTTCTACACAAGCTTCTTCCATTCACAAAACTTGCTGAATGCTTCTCCTTTTGTTGTAAGAAAATAGATCCAAACCTTCCTTGTGTAATCATCTATTATCGACATGAAGTATTTCTTTCCTGAGATACTAGTTGTCACACTTGGTGAACCCCAAAGATCAACATGTAAGTATTTCAAAGCTTCTCCTGTTGTATGATTTCCTGTATGAAAACTCAATTTCTTGTGATTTCCCATTACGCAACACTCACAGAAATCCAATACTCAAATTCTTCTCTTATCAATAACTCCTTTCTTGGCCAAAATTTACAGATTCTTCTGACTCATATGACCCAATCTTCTATGCCACATCATTGTTTAATCAATGGAAAGCTTCTTCTTCTTCTGAATATTGCTATTAACTTGACCTATTACAGTCTCACCATCAAGCAAATACAGAGATCCAACAAGAGTTCCTTGTAGTCCCAACTTCCCATTCATGTAGTACCTTGTTTTTCCACCACCACCCGAATGATTAAAGCCTAAGATATCCAATGTACCAGTAGATATCAAGTTTCTCTTTAACTCAGAAACATATCTAACATTTGTTAGAGTCTTCATTGATCCTCCATTTGCTTTGATGCTTATAGAACCAATCCCTAGTATAGAAACTGAATAGTCATCACCGAGAAGTACCTTTCCTGCATTCAACTCCTTGAAAGTATCAAACCAATCTCTCCTCGATGTCATGTGATAAGAATGACCTGAATCCAAAACCCACGTATCACGATGCCACTGATCCGAGACTGTCATAACATCTGATTCCTGTACCAAATCAATTACTACAGTTGCTTCAGCTGGTTCTGCATCACCATACTTTCTTTTTCTGGCATAACAATCTTTATTTGTATGACCTTGCTTCTTACAGAACCAACAAGTAACTCTTGAACCAGAAGCAGATCTTGATCTACTTTTCTGATTTACTGCAAGACCTTTTTTCTCTGGTCTTCCTCTTGCAAAATATCCTTCACCATCAGCCTGAGAAGACTTAACCACCTTCTCTTTCAAATCTATTTCCTTAGATTTTGTTGCACTGGTTACTTCTTCCAACGACATAGAATCTCTGCCGTACTTCAGCGTCTCTTTCAAAGAACTATACTACGATGGAAGAGAATTCAACAAAAGTATTGCTTGAATTTCTTCTGATACAGTAACATTAAAACTAGCCAGATGAGAAACAATCTTCAAGAAATCATCAATGTTCTCATCAATAGTTCTTGATTCTACCATCTTAAACGTATAGAACTTATGTTGAAGATAAATTCTATTAGGTAGAGACTTAGAGAGATACAACCTCTCAAGCATAGACCATGTCGATGTTGTTGTAGTACACAACTCAATCTTTCCCATCACATGATCACCAATGTTGAGAACGACCAAATTCATCGCTTTCTCTGATCTCTGTTTTCTCTCGAACTCCTCTTTCTCGAGTCGTTCTTCGTACGCTGCCTCATCTTCATCATTTTTCTCACCGATCTGGCTTGCGATGAAGATGATGATGGTGATTCCTGCAGCACATCCTTTAGACTTAGAACCGAGAGATGCGCAAGCATCCTCTTCTTCCATAGTGAGAAATCTCCTTGTCCGTCGAACCTCTCAACCTCGATCCGAGCATTCGACATCGTCGCTTCTATCACCAAAGCTCTGATACCAATTGTTGCTGCCAGAATCACGATCAAACTTACGGAAACGATCGAAAACAGATGTCGAACAGATCGATTTGAAGAAACGAAGAAGGAGAAGAAGAACAAGAGATGACATAAAGATTTGTTTATCCGGATTTCACCGTTAATGGCTACGTCTCCGGGGTCTGAATTAGACGATTCACTATGATCAGAATCCACAAACCACTGTACAATCTCTTCTCTCTCTCAAGCTATGTCGCTCACCACCATAAAAAGAAAAAATATCACACAAGATCTACGTTAAATACCACTGAATTTGTTAAAATCAAAAACCCGATTTAAACATATCGGTAGAACCAAAGAAATAACTCAACCCAAGATTAAACCAATCCTAGATTGAGAACCAGCTTCTAATTGACTTACTCGTCCAGTTCTATACACTTGAGAATTTGATTTCTCATCACCAAGACTCCAACAAACTGGAGATTGATAAGGCGACGACAAAACCTCTTGAACTCCCCGTCTGTTTTCCATCCATCTCTTGCTGCTTCGATCTCTTTTCATCTTCTTCTTCTTCATTACTTTCCGGTGAATGCAACCCATCGTTGTTGGCGTGGTTCTCCTGCTCCTCCGCTATCCCATCAAGGATAAAGCATCGTTCGCAGACTAATGAACCCGTCGCCTTCAGCTGAAATCTCTTAGGGTGTCCTTATGTAACTCAATGTTTTGCGCGTCGCGAAGGGATAGTTAACAAAAGTATTTTGGTCAAATGGTTTAATGAAAAATGGTAGAGATAGAAAATAAAATCTTGTGTGGTAAATTTGACATAGAAACATAAAAATTAGTGGTAAATATAAAAATTGTCTTTAATTAATAGTTGAGGACTGAAAAAAAAGGTTTATTCTCTTCGGTTTAGGTACAGGATAATAATTATTGATTGGGCCTTTATTTTGGGTTTGCTATTTTTATTTTCCTCACCCCATTGGCTGCAGTGATATATATAAGGGAATGCGTTGATATGTTATTGGTCCACGTTGGCATTATTTCGTCCTCATGAACTTAACCATAGTTAATACGCAGACTTAACCCACATGAATAATTTAACCATTATGAAGATCGTCACTTATATATAAATGGTATGAACCCTATACCAAAACTTCACAATTCCCAATATATCTTTACTCTCTCGCAACTCGCCGCTGCCAATTATTAACTCTGTCTCTTCTTCTGTTTACTTTTTGTTTATTCGGTTTTAAGTTCCTTCTGATGACTTGTATTTTTTTTATCGGCATCGGTTCTTTGTGTGTTTTTCTTCATCTTTAGTATAATATATATCTGTTGCAAATGATGAGTTTATCGCCATTTGATAAAAGAAGCTCAAAAACTCTTGAGCAGTGTTGGAAATCATAACTTCCATGACTCTGATGCTTTTAATTTTGTTTTTTTTCCCTACTAATCTCTGGATTTCTACATATCAGAAATCTTTCGACAGTTTTTTTCTTTTTCCTTTTAACATATCGAACAATTCTTGTTGAACCTTATATAATTCAATCAAGAGTTTTTTTTTTTTTTTTTGTTAAGAATTCAATCAAGAAATGGCTATATAAGTCGGATGCCTTAAAGAATTTTTATTTTTGGTTAACCCCAAAAGTCTAAATTTCTGATAAGAATTGAAGTGCAAACAAGATTCAACAGTGAAAGTGTAACACCTGGTTCCACCTCATCAGGCTCCCCACGCGTGTTACTTCCGAACCATCAGCATCTGGGTTCTCCTTCGTCAGGGTTTCTTCCGCGCGTGCTTTCCACAAAGACTATACCTTACACCACCATCGGGACTTAGTCTTTAAAACCGAATAGCATTTATTAAACTAAACCAACACATCTCAACCACATTCATTGTAACCAAAACGTTCAACATGTCCAAAAGAAAAGAAAACCAGGTCTAAAACCAACAAAACAATTTATTAAGTAACCCAGATCCTCAAAACAAAACATCGTACTCGTCATGCTAACGGGACAGGGGGAGAGAGAGGGGTGAGTGATAGGGGAATCACTCAACGAGGGGATGAGTTGCTAAATCCGCAACACCGCAAAAAGACTTAGAATGCCTTCTAAGCCAACATACAATTAACACCAAACAGGCACCTAATGTACCGCAATCAAACACTTGGCATTCAAAGATGCCCCAAACAAAGCCTCCGACATTCCGTAACCCACAGACCACTACAGTGACCGAACTTCCTTTCACTTCCACTTAACCGGTATATATGGTCTTGAGACTTCCTTTTGATTCTTCGGAGGCGACCACAATCTCAATCTCAAACATGCCAATCTCATATAAAACATCCTAAACACTGAAACAATCACTTAGACCTAGCATACTCAATCAACAACCAGGACTGACTCGACGCTCAGACATGACTATCAAGCAAGATACATTAATTTTATACTACCAGAGAACACATCCTAAAACCAGATGTACGGGGAATAGCTACAGGTTTAGCTCCTCACCTTAGCCTGAAATGCGGAACAACAAATGCGGAAGCTTCTGAACCGGTTACTGAAATTCTTGACCTAAACCAAAAAGAAAACCCGGGTTAGACCTTATATTGGGACCCGCTAAAATAAGAAACTTTCCATTTATGGAAACCTGCCACAAATGGAAACTTTCCCGAGAAGGAAACTACTAAATCAGGTAACCTTCCCAAAATAGTAACTTTCGTAAAAAGGAAACTTTCCAAAAATAGAAAGTTTCTAAATCAGAGACTTGCCGAAAATGGAAAGTTTCCAAAAATAGGAAGTTTCAAACTCGAGACACGGAAAACCACGTGAACTTCTGGAAACGTGGAGAACGAATCCTAGAAGCGAGAAACTACCTCACAAACGACAGAAATGTCGCGGGAGTGCCTCGGATTCTCGCAAACGGTGACTCGGAGTCGTGACACGGGCTGATCGGCGGCGGTGAGGCTCGGGCGACGACAGTGAAGGTTCCGGGAGGCTCGCGGTGGCTCAATTTGGATCTTGAATGCTCGTGGGAAGCTCGGTTCGGCTCGGGAGGCGATCACGACGGGGATTTGGTGGCTGGGAGGCTTCGTTCAAGGGCTTTATCGATCAGAGAGGGGGATTCGACAGCTGGGAGTGCTCGGATGGGGTCGACGATGGCTGATCGGCGGCAATTGGTGGAGGCGACGACGATTGAGGGCTCGGAGGGGCTTGCGGCCCGATTCCCAAGGCGTGCGGCGGTTAGCGACGGCTGGGAGAGGTCGACAGCGGGCTAGGGCTGATAGGATCGGCGGCGGCGCGGATGAGGGGCTCGGCGAAGGCTTTGGTGCACACAGGGTTGGCTCGGAGGTCTCTCGATGGCTAGGGTTCTCGGGATTCTCTCGGGATTCTGGCAGAGCTTCGTTTCTCGTTTCGGGATGCGTTTCCCGAGGACCCCATGGCGGCTTTAAATAGAGCGAAGACAGAGACTCCCCTAGGGTTTCCGGTTCGGTTTCCTCTGAACCGGGATTCCCAATTTTGTCCAGTTCGGGGATGTTACAATTCTCCTCCACTACAACGGGATTCGTCCTTGAATCGTGAGCGTTCTCCGGTTGCTTTCCAAATTCCTCGAACAGTTCCGGATAATCCCTCTACATTTCACTTTCCACCTCCCAGGTTTCTTCCTGGATACTGCCTTCCTTCCAGCTGACTTTGACCAGAGTCACTTCCTTTCCTTGAATTTCCTTTACCTCTCTTGCGAGTATCTCCGAGGGTCTACTCTGCACTGAGAAGTTCTTTTGTAAATTCGGCGGCGGCGTGGGCATAATAAGCTCTGGTTCTCTGATGACCTTCCTTAAAACTGAGACATGAAAGACGTCATGAAATTCAGCCAGTTCCTGAGAGAGGGCTAATTTGTAGGCTACCGCGCCTATTCTTTCAACAATGGGGTACGATCCTATAAACCTTGGTCTTAAATTTTTTTTGACCCTTTCCTTGCTTCCCTTCCTCATCTTTAAGTATTCTAGATCTCCCACCTCAAACTCCAGATCCCTTTTGCGATTGTCAGCATAACTCTTTTGCTGATCGTGGGCTTCTTTTAGTCGCTGCTTAAGCATCGCCACTTGTTGCTCAGTTTCTTTAATGATTTCAGGTGCTAGATCTCGGGTCTCTCCCACTTCGAACCAACACAGAGGCGTTCTGTGCAGTCTCCTGTAGAGGGCCTAATAGGGTGGCATCCCTATACTAGCGTGGTAGCTGTTTTTGTAGGCGAACTCTACTAGCGGCAAGTGCTTAAACCAACTTCCTCCCCACTCCAGTACACATGCCCTCAACATGTCTTCCAGTGTCTGAATTTTCCTTTCAGTCTGTCCGTCTGTCTGGGGGTGATAAGCAGTACTGAGGTTAACCCATGTCCCCATAGCCTTTTAAAAAGCTTGCCAGAACATTGAGGTGAACTTAACATCTCGATCAGATATTATACTGACTAGAACCCCGTGTAGTCTGACTATATCGTCGATATATTTCTGCGCTAGTTTATCCGCACCATCAGTTTTCTTATCGGCAGGAAGTGAGCGCTCTTTGTAAGTTGGTCGACTATAACCCATATAGCATTCATACCCCCTATAGTAACTGGCAGTCCGGTTACGAAATCCATGGTCACCATGTCCCATTTTCATAATGGTAGTGGCAAATCCTGTAGTAATTCGCTCGATACTCGGCGCTTTGCTTTCACCTGTTGATATGTCTGACACTGCGAAACCCAAGTAATAAGGTCTCTTTTCATTCCGCTCTAGTGATAGAATCCCAGGATGAACCGAGAACTTCGAACAATGGGCTTGTTATAGGATTTCCTTTCTTAGTTATAGGTCATCCGGCACGCAAACTCTGTCTGTGAACATAACTATTCCATTGGTCGACACCCGGTATCCGATTACCTCCTTCTGGACCAAGTCCTAGAGTGACTCATCCTTGCCTTGAGCTTGGCAGATTCTCTATAAGAGGTCAGCTTGATCTACAGCTTCTAATCCAGTCATACCATCTTCTACCGTGGTTGCACATAGGCGGAGAGTGGCTACCATTTCTACCAATTCTTGAGTCTCCTTTGACTCGGCCACATCTATCCTTCTGCGGCTTAGGGCGTCTGCTACCTAGTTAGCCTTTCCAGGGTGGTAATCAATCTCTAAGTCGTAATCTGCCAATAGTTCAATCCATCTGCGCTGTCTCAGATTCAGATCTGGTTGAGTAAAGACATACTTAAGGTTCTTGTGGTCCGTGAAAATTTGAACCTTTTCCCCATACAGATACGCTCTCCAAATCTTGAGTGCAAAAACAACCGCAACCAATTCCAAGTCGTACGTCGGGTAATTCGTCTCGTGGGGTCTCAACTGGCGCGGAGCATAAGCGATTAATTTCTCGGAACGCATGAGAACACATCCTAAACCTACTCATGAGGCATTTGTATAGACCTGGTACGGGATTCCCACTTTCGGTAGCGTTAGCACTAGGTCTGAGTCAGGCGGTCCTTTAATTCCTTGAAGTTTTTGGAACAGTCCTCTGTCCATTCAAACTTTACTCCCTTTCCGGTAAGGCGAGTCATCGGCTTAGCCAAGCTGGCGAATCCTTGAAAAAACTTACGATAGTAGCCGGCCAGTCCCAAGAAGTTGCGGACCTCAGTGGCACTAGTAAGCGTCGACCATTTGGTGATAGTTGCGATCTTCTCGGGGTCCACCGCGACTCCAGATCCTGAGACTACATGCCCTAGGAATCCTATTTCCTTTTGCCAAAAACTGCTCTTGCTGAGCTTGGCGAACAACTTCTGCTCCCTCAGCGTTTCGAGCACTATCCTTAGGTGCTGGGCATGCTCTTCTTTGGTCTTTGAATACACCAGGATGTCATCGATGAAGACTATCACGCACTTGTCCAAATGCTTTCAGAAGACATCGTTCTTCAACTTCATGAAGGCGGCGGGTGCATTCGTCAATCCAAACGGCATAACCACAAACTCATAGTTACCATAATAAGTACGAAAGGCCGTCTTTCACACATCTTCCTCCGTGATTCGAATCTGGTGATATCCTGATGCCATATCGATCTTGGAGAACCAGGAGGCTCCTTGTAGATGGTTCAACAGCTCATCTATCCGCGACAGCGGGTACTTGTTCTTGACAATAACCTTGTTCAAACCTCTGTAGTCGATACACAGACGGAAGGTGCTATCCTTCTTTTTCACAAACAGAACGGGTGCTCCCCATGGTGAACTGCTAGGGCGGATGAAACCTTTCTCGATTAGCTCTTCCAATTGCTTCTTTAGCTCAACCATCTCGGCAGGCGTCAAGCGATACGGTGCTTGAGACACAAGGGCCGTCCCTGGTTCAAGCTCGATGGCGAAGGCATCTCCTTTTCCCAGGGGCGGTCCCTTCAATGGTTCGAACACATCTTCATACTGAGCGATTACCGGAATACCCTTGATCTCTATTGAGTCTCCTTCCTTTGTCACGGTGATTGTGGCGATGAAAGCCTCGTTTCCTTTTCGCAGGAGCTCTTCTGCATGTAGCATCGAGATGATTCGCACTCTGGAGTTGATCCTGACTCCTTGGAAAATTGTCTCTCCTTTGTCTCCGCGGATCTTTACTCTCACTTGGCGGCAGTCTAGATCCACTCCATGGCAATCAAGCCAATCCATTCCTAGGATCACGTCATATCAGCCAATCTCCATTTCTGTCAGATTACTCGCAAACACCTTCCCTCTTACGACGGTTGGGATTTTGATATGAATTCCGGTGGCTCCCATCTTCTCCTTGTTCACCGTTTTGACCCTTCGATTCTTCGGGACAAACTTACCTTGGAAGTCCCATCTTTTGACCAGTTGTGGTCTCACGAAGCTATTCGTAGCTCCGGAATCGAACATGGTATAGGCGGCTTCTCCTCCCACCACTATTGTTCCTACAGGAGGGCGATCCTAGTCATTCTACGGGTTGACTCACTACTATGACTGACTCTTACACAAAATTCGCGAAACTACAAATTGACAGAGAAGGTTTAACAACATACCAACGATAAGTTCGACTCCTTTGTAGCCTTATGCAGCATTGACAGCGACCTCAGGTTCCTATTCTTCCTCTCCTACTTCAGCTGCAAAAACCCGGGGCTCTAGAACTTGCTGACGAGGGGGCAGCGGTGGTGGCGGAGGCGGGTTCTCTGCTTCTGGACACTCTCTCTCAAAGTGTCCGGGTTGTCCACAGCGGTAGCACCTCCGGTCTCCTACCGGGTAACCAACTGGCTGAGGAGCACAGGGTGGATTTACCATCGGCGGGTTGACGCCCTGGGGATTCTGCCTGGGTGGGTTAGGCCTGATTAGGTTCATCCCTCCTCTCGGCCTTTCTGTACAGTCGCGATGCATGTGTCTAAAACGGTTGCAGCCAAAACATCGGGTCCGAGAATCCACTGGAATATTCGCCTGTCCAAAGGCACGGTTGAAATCCCTCTTGCGACCATCATAAGTTGTGTAAGCTCGGAGCGAATTCGGTATGTTCTTTTCTTTCTCTTCTTTCAATCCCCTTTCTTGATCGACTGCTTTTCCTACAAACTCATCTAGGAACTCATAGCGCACCAACTTGCAGCGGTTTCAGAGTTCTATGCTCAGGCCATTTAAGAACCTCCTGATCAGCTCCTGCTCGTCCAGATAACGACCATCAAAACGATAGAGACGGTTGAACTCTTCATCATACTGGCGAACAGTCAGCCTGCCTTGCTGAATCGTTAGAAACTGGTGCTCCATGCTATCCATAGCCTCATCGGGGAAGTACTTGCTGGCGGACTAAGTCCTAAACTCTTCGCATGTCAACTCATGTGCCCCGCGTGTCTTTTCTACCATACCTTCCCACCAGACTAGGGCTTCTCCCTTCAGATACTGCACTGTCAAAGCCCGGTGGTACTCTTTTGGACAGCGAAGATGATCGAAGTTCTGTTCTACCTTCCTCTTCCAGTCGTCCGCAATAATAGGATCTGATTTCCCTTCGAATATTTTCGTCCCCATTTCCCTCAATTGTCTGATCAGATCCCTGTAGGACGATCCCTCGTGGTAGCGGTTTGGTAGAGGTGGCAGAAAAAATGGTGGTGCTCTGACTGGCGGCGAAGGCGGTGGAGGAGGCATGTTTGCAGCTCGATGAGATACCTCTCTAGCAACTGTTATCTGACTCTGTGCCTGGACCTGACTGGCTCGGTACCTGGTCAACTCTTCTTCCAACGCAGCATTGGCAGCAGCTAGCCTAGCAGCTTCAGCTATGGCATCCTGAGCAGCTCTGCGGGTGGCAATTCCTGCAGTCCTCTGGGACGCTCTGGGTTCACTGACAGTGTTCCTGTGCCCAGTCCCACTTTCTCTGATACTTTCCTGGGAACCTGCAGGTTGAGCAGCAGCCACGTCCTCAGCAACAATGACATCCTCAGCAGCGACAACAGCTTTTGCAGTGACAACAACGACGACAGCAGCAGGCGCAGCGTGAACCTGGTTAGCATTCTGTCTTCTGGTGTTAGCCATCTGAAAAGAAGAATACCCTTGATTAGACTCACTCCCGCGGAAAGGAAGAAAAGAACTAGCTATGACGAATTTAAGTCAACTCCGACCGGTCTGGTGTTCCTATTTTTTAAAAACAATTTCTCATCCCTCAGAAATCATTTTAAAACCGAATTCCTAATTTATGCCTCTCGGATCAGAACCGGTTTGGCAAACCTAGGCTCTGATACCACTTTTGTAACACCCGAATCCACCTCTTCAGGCTCCCTGCGCATGTTACTGTCAAACCACCAACACCTAGGTTCTCCCTCGTCAAGGTCTCCCCCGCGCATGCTTTCCGCAAAGACTACACCGCACACCACCATCAGAGCATCTACGGGACTTAGTCCTCAAAACCGGATGAAAACCGAATAATATTTATTAAACTAAACCAACACATCCCAACCACAGTCATCATAACCAAAACGTTCAACATGTCCAAAAGAAAAGAAAACCAGGTCTAAAACCAACAAGACAATTTATTAAATAACCCAGATTTCCAAAACCGAACACCGGACCCGTCTTCATCTTTCTGCTACTCGTCATTCTCACCTGCAAAACAAAGAGGGGGAGGGACAGGGGAGAGAGGGGTGAGTGACAGGGGAATCACTCAGCGAAGGGGTGGGTTGCAAAACACGCAACACCGCAGAAAAGACTTAGAATGCCTTCTAAGCCAGCATACAATAAACGACAAACATGCACCTAATGTACCGCAATCAAACACTTGGCATCCAAAGATGCCCTAAACAAAGCCTCCGGCTCTCCGTAACCCACAGACTACTACAGTGACCAGACTTCATTTCACTTCCACTTAACCGGTATATATGGTCTTGGGACTTCTTTTCGATTCTTCGGAGGTGACCACGATCTCCATTTCACACACGCCAATCTCATATAAAACATCCTAAACACTAAAGCAATCACTTATACCTAGCATACTCAATCAACAACCAGGACTGACTCGACGTTCAGACATGACTATCAAGCAAGACGCGTTAATTGTATACTACCAGAGAACACATCCTAAAGCTATATCTACGGGGGAATAACTACAGGTTTAGCTCCTCACCTTAGCCTGAGATGCGGAACAACGGATGCAGAAGCTTTTGAACCGGTTACTGAAATTCTTGACCTAAACCAAAAAGAAAACCCGGTTTAGACTTTAAACCGGGACCCGCTAAAAGAAGAAACTTTCCATTTATGGAAACTTTCCCGAGAAGGAAACTACTAAATCAAGTAACCTTCCAAAAATAGTAACTTTCGTAAAAAGGAAACTTTCCAAAAATAGAAACTTTCTAAATCAGGGACTTGCCGAAAATGGAAAGTTTCCAAAAATAGGAAGTTTCAAACCCGAGACACGAAAAACCACAGGAACTTCCAGAAACGCGGAGAACGAATCCCGGAAGTGAGAAACTACCTCACAAACGACAGAAACGCCGCGGGAGTGCCTTGGATTCTTGCAAACGGCGACTCAAAGTCGCGACACGGGCTGATCGGCGGCGGTAAGGCTCGGGCG
>OVAN01002239.1:0-11457 GCA_900406275.1 Anastatica hierochuntica | reverse complement strand
ATTTGGTGGCTGGGAGGCTTCGGTCAGGGGCTATGTCAATCGGAGAGGGGGACTCGATGGCTGGGAGTGCTCGGGTGGGGTCGACGGTGGCTGATTGGCGGCAATAGGTTGAGGCGACGATGATCGAGGGCTCGGAGAGGCTTGCGGTGCGATTCCTGAGGCGTGCGGCGGTTTGCGGCGGCTGGGAGAGGTCGACGGCAGGCTCGGGCTGATTGGATTGGCGGCGGCGCCAGGTGAGTGGCTCGGCGAAGGCTTCGGTGCACACGAGAGTAGCTCGGAGATCTCTCGGTGGCTAGGGTTCTCGGGATTCTCTCGGGATTCGGGCAGAGCTTCGGTTCTCGTTTCGGGATGCGTTTCCCGAGGAGCCAATGATGGCTTTAAATAGAGCGGAGACGGAGACTCCCCTAGGGTTTCCGGTTCGGTTTCCTCTGAACCGGGATTCCCAATCCGGTCCGGTTCGGGTTTAATCAAAATCTCATGATGCAATAAAAAAAACTAATCCCTTTATGAGGGATATGTTGAATAATTTCTTCCGGCATTGATCGGTGATGCCAATTTTGATTATTCAAAAACCTATTTTTTAACTATTCACTTTTCTGAGAAAAGCAGATTCTCTAAATGTTAGGAATCTAGATTTTAAAAAGTTTTTGTATTTTGTTCATAGAATCTAAAAACCAAATCTTATGATTTTATCAAAAACAAAATCGACATGACAATAAGTAGATCGATAGTTTGTGTACGAAGTCATGAAATGGGTTAGAGAGAGAGAAGTCTAGTGAGAGAGTTTTCCTCTCAAACCTTGTTCCTAAAATATTACCCAAACCAGCTTTGTTTCTCAAATTTCTCTATGGGATTCCATTCCATGACATCTTCACCCACTTTTCTTTCTCTCAAATAGCAATTCTGTCTTTTCAAATCCCACAACTTTGACTCAAACCAAACAATATCTCCTCTCCTCCTACCTTTCTCTGGCCTCCACACCTTTCACACCCTTCTCTCTCCTTAGTTTTACGTCTCCTTTGGCTTTTTCTCTGACCCCTGTTTCCTTTCCTCTCTGCTCTAAGCCTTGGTTCTGTTTTCTGTTTTTGTTTGTCTCTGGAACTCTGATTTGCTTTCGGTGAACAAGCAATTCTCTGTTCGGCATTGATCCGAAACTGTGACACTACCAAACTTTTGCCCCTACACCTGCATGCTGGAGCAGACATGGAAAATCGTCAACGGTCAAAAAACACCCCTAGTTGGTGGAGACCAAGCCCACCTCGACAACTTGAAAAGAAGAAGGAAGCCCCCGCAGTGCCTGCCATGGCTAACTAACCCCGTGAAGAGGATGAAGAGGAGCTAGTCATCATTAAGAGTTTTGACTTCTCAAAAAGATTGGAAAAGTTCAAACTCTCTCTGGTTGGTAGAGCCTTCCACGAAGGTAGAACACACTGATGCTATCCTCTCCCTTATGCCATGTGAGCGAGTGTGGGACATTGAAGGCCGTGTGCGTGGCCTTAACTTAGGAAAGGCCAATTTTAGTTTGAATTCGACTCTGAGGAAGATCTACTAAAAGTTTTACGTCGAAGACCATATCATATCAATTTGTGGTCTTTATCCCTTGAAAGATGGAAACCGACTGCAAATGCTGATTATCTGAGCACCATTGCCTTCTGGATCTCAGTTTCTGGTGTTCCGACATTGTTCTGGATGGACCAGACCTTCAAAGACTTGGCCGAAGCCTTGGGACAATTGGTCTCAGTAGATGCGGACCTTGCTCGGATGCAGGTTATCGTTGATGTAACCAAACCTCTTAAATTCAAAGCTAAAGCCCATTTTCCAATTGGTGAAACCGCCTTAGTTGAGTTCTCTTATGAGAAGTTCTACAAGTATTGCTTCTCCTGCTGCCTGATCTCGCACGATGAGAGCACCTGCCCATTGTTGTCGGAAGAACAAAAAGCTCTAAACATGGCTGAGCGGCGGATTAAAGCAAAAAAGAAGCTCTTCTAGAGAAACTAGCTGCTCGAACACTATCACCATCTAGAGACCATAAACTTCTAAGAATTCTAGACCAACCTGATGGAGTTATTTCCAGAAATGGACCTGAATCAAAGCATGGTAGAAGATCTTTACGTCGTAAGGGACATCAAGGAGAGGGTGCCTTGAAAAACCCAGACACAAGAGCATTGTCTGGCAACGCATCCAAAGAGACCATGAACCAAACCCGTCTTGATTCTGAGAGAGATCACACCACTCTTCCACTGAACCACGTAAACGAAGAGACGACCATAACCAGAGCTCTCGATACAGAAAATCCAGACAAGAAGCGAATCAACAATCCTATCATTCACAGAATGCATATCGAAGCAAGAGAACTCACCATAAACCCTCCCCTGAAATCCATCGCAATCATAGATCGCTATCGCACCCTCACCATAGTGTTGACATGAACAGTCACATAAGGTCTTCAAGGAAACAGGTTGATGAGTCCCCTAACCCACTTAAACCAGCTTTGAACAAAGGAAAGGCTATTTCCGTAGCCCCAATCTTCGAGGATCTGGGGAATTTTCTCCTTCTCCTAGCTCTACAAAGATCATCGACAGAGACAAAGAGTTAGACCCAGAGGATGAAACCAATCTGAGTAGTGATGAAGGAAAATGCATAGGGGAGCTTCCCCTTCAACCACCTAGTAATGAACCCATTGAGAATCCGCTAATTAGCAATGAAATTACCTTGAACCAGAATGTTCCTTCTCCGATTAAAGGAGAGGCGATTGACCAAACTCCTCCTTTGAGGAACCTGACGAGAACCCAAACACCCAAGGATTGGGAGAAGATCTTGGAGGAATGGGACCTGGAGAATCTCAAGTATCCGCAGGCTTTGGCGGTTGCAGAATCCAAGACGTATGAACAGTTGAGACAGGAGCTCCTTGGCGAAAATCTCATCACTAATGGTGACTTGCTGGGCGATGAACTAGCGGAACAAGAGGAGGCTCATCTTAGTATTGAGCAATGATCTCGGAGGTGATAAAGCCGGTGAGGCAAAGTCAAGCTTATCCTCCATCGTCTCCGTCTCCGGTGAACAAACCATCTCGTCTGTCTCCGTCACGTATCAGACTTCCAAAAGAGAGAGTGGATTTTTCGCTGGACCAAGGAATCAGATTGGATGTGGGCCCCAATCTCCCCAAAGCCCATGAAGAAGATGGGAAGAAGCTTGCAAAGAATTTGAAGATTTCTTCTAACTCTCAAGGAATGGGTCAGAAAGTTAAAGTCCACAAAACTCCAAAAGTTAGGCTGGGTGTTGTATCAAAGAAAATGAAAGTGTTTAGATGTCGATTATCTCTAAAATCGGTCTCGAAACATTCCCATAAACAAGATGGTCAAAAAGTGAAAAGCAAGAAAAAATTAGTATTCCCTTGGAGTTAAGCAGTGTTTCCTCGAAGCGAAGCGGCTTCGTCTCTCAAGATTTCAACAATTTCAAAAGGTGAAGGTTTGATGGGGTCCCAGAACCCATTCAACCTTCCCAGATGAGAATTTTTGCTTGGAACGTTCAAGGGGTGGGAGCAAAAACAAAGTCCCGCCGACTAGAGGAAATGTGTTGCTTGTATTCTCCAGGTTTTGTTTTTTTATCGGAGACGAAGAACAATCAGATGGTTTTGCAAGACCTTCAAGTTTCATTAGGGTATGATAGTTTGATCACTGTTGATTCTGAAGGACTAAGTGGGGGTCTTGCTTTATTTATTCTTGTGATTTTCCTGTCATTGTCTTATGTATGAATAATCGAGTTATTGATATTGAAACTATTATTGATGGAACCCGAGTTTTTATTACTTTTGAGTACAGAGATCCGGCTATTGAATGTCGAGGAAATGTTTGGGAACACCTAACTCGAATATCCACTAACAGATTTGGTGCATGGTTCACCGTGGGTGATTTTAACGAAATCACTGAAAACCACGAAAAAGAAGGTGGTAAACGTAGATCAGAGGCATCGTTCCTCCCCTTTCGAGATATGATTCAATGTTGCAGATTCATTGATATCTCTTACAAAGGAAACTCAATGTCATGGGTCAGGTGGCGCAGGAACGGTATGATTAAATGTCGCCTGTATAGAGCCATGGGAAATGAAGATTGACATCAAGTCTTCCCCCACACCTATGTGGAATACTGAAAAATGTGGGGGTTAGATCATAGACCGCTCCTTACCACAATTCAAAATTTCCCTCAATCCTTTGGGAAAAACATTAAATTTGATAGATGCTGGGTAGGAAAACCGGGATTAAGAGAAGCTATTGCTCGAGGTTGGAGACCTACCAGGATAAACGGCCTCGGAGGTTTCTCGAACCTAATACAATCTTGTAGACGCGGGATATCGACCTGGAAAAAGGTGCAAAATCTAACTCGGAGAAACTAATAGTAGAGCTCCAAGATAACATTGATAAAGCCCAACCTGACGCAAATGTCGATCTTGAAACTATTTTGGAGTTAAAAAAAGAAACTCGGGTGAGCCTACTTGGATGAAGAACTTTACTGGAAGCTGAAAAAGCAGAGCAAATTGGTTAAAAATGGGCGATAGGAATACTAAATTCTTTCATGTCTCGACGAAACAAAGACGAGCCAGAAACCGTATTTTAGGGTTACTTGATCAAAATGGAGATGGATCGATAACAGACCAGGCATTGAACATCTAGCTGAGGATTACTTCAAAACCCTTCTCTCAACCACGAATCTGCAAGATTTCAACTTGATCCTTCAGAATATCCATATATCAGTTACGGATGAGATGAATGCTAACCTTATACGGGACTTCTCGGAGGAGGAAATAAAAAAAATTGTTCTCTATAGGTCCAGAGAAAGCGTCGGGACCAGATGGTATGATAGCCTTGTTCTACCAATCCTACTGAGACATAATAGGAAAGGATCTCATCGATCTTGTGAGGACTTTCCATTCCACGGGCCAATTTGAGAAAGAGCTAAACGAGACCAATATCTGTCTCATTCCTAAATCTGATCGACCTCGAGAGATAACTGGATTCAGACCTATCATCCTCTGTAATGTGAGTTACAAAGTGATTTCGAAGATCATGAGTCTCATGTTGAAGAAGATCCTCCCAAACATCATCTCTGAGACGCAATCTGTCTTTGTTGCGGGAAAACTTATTACTGAAAATATCCTAATTGCCCAGGAAAATTTCCACGCACTAAGATCCAACCCTGCTTGTAGAAAAAAAAAATTCATGGTAATTAAAACAAACATGAGTAAAGCCTATGACAGGGTAGAATGGAATTTCCTTGAGGCACTTATGCTTAAGATGGGCTTCTCGACTAAATGGGTAGGGTGGATTATGTTTTTCATATCCTCAGTAACGTATAAGATACTTCTCAACGGAACCCCTAACGGCAAGATATTCCCGTCTCGCGGGATACGCCAGGGAGACCGATCTCACCTTACCTCTTTATTATTTGCACGAAAGCGCTTATAGCACAACTCCGTGAAGCAGAATGGCATGAGAGAATCCAAGGTATTCAAATATCTCGGGCAAGCCTCTCAACCTCGCATCTTCTATTTGCAGATGATAGCCTTTTCTTTTGTAAGGCCACTGAATCCCAAAGAAAAGAAGTAATAGATATTATCTGCCAATATGGTGAAGAATCAGGACAGCTTATAAACCTATCAAAGTCGTCCGTGATGTTTGGAGCCGATATTCCCGCTACAGAAAGAACAAAAATAAGGGAGGTGGTAGGAATACACCAAGAAGGCGGGATGGAAACCTATCTCAGCCTCCCTGAAAAGATTCATGGCTCAAAACCCCAAGTTTTTGCCTTTGTCAGAGGCCGTCTCCAATCTAGGATTAATTCGTGGTCTGCAAAGTTTCTCTCCAAATGTGGGAAGGAAATCCTAATAAAATATGTTTCCCAAGCCCTCCCAACCTATGTTATGTCATGCTTTCTCCTCCAAAAAGCAATTTGCACCAAGCTAAGTAGTGCAATAGCCAAGTTCTGGTGGAGTACCAAAGCAGATGGTCGCGGTATCCACTGGAAGTCATGGGAGAAGCTATGCACTCAACTATCAATGGGAGGAATTGGCTTCAGAACTTTTGAGGAATTCAACATGGCTTTGCTGGCAAAACAATTGTGGCACATCATTAAATTCCCAAACTCCCTTATCACTAGAGTTCTTAGAGGTCGTTACTTTAGATATTGCCACCCCTTGGAGGTTCAATCGTCGAATCGACCATCATATGAATGGAGGAGTATCATGGCTGCCAAACCCCTGCTTTGCGCATGTCTGAGGAAGACGATTGGGTCCGGAATGCTCACCAAAGTATGGACTGATCCATGGATTCCTGACGTCCCGACTCGTCCTTCGAAAGGTGTATCCCATGTCAGAGACCCCCACCTGTATGTTAATGATTTAATAGACGAGCATTCAAAACTATGGAAAGAAGATCGTCTCCGAGAGTTATTCGTCACAAAAGATATTTCTCGGATCTTAAGTATCCGACCATCGAAGACTTATTTAAGTGACGGATACAACTGGTCTTATACGAAGTCAGGGAACTACACCGTCCGCTCAGGTCACTGGGCCGCGAGAGAACTCTCTCGTCCTGCTTGTGATCCCCCTTTTCAGGGACCTTCAGAGGATTCACTGGTGGCACAAGCAATGAAGCTTAAAACCACACGAAAACTCAAACATTTCGTGTGGAAATGTCTAACCGGATGCTTGGCTACATGCCAAAGACTTTTTCAAGACACTTAGGAGTTGAGGCATCTTGCCCCATTTGTTGTGGGGAGGAGGAGACAATTAACCACGTTTCATTCGAACGCCCGCCTGCGCGCCAAGCTTGGGCTTCAGCTCCCATTCCATCAGCACCGACCCTATTCCCTCGAAACTCCATATATGGTAATTTTGCTTGCCTAGTGTGGAGGGCCAAGGAAATAGGAGAAAACAACGAGGCGCTATTTATTTTCCCTTGGATCATGTGGTTTATATGGAAGGCTAGAAATGCATTCATCTTTGAGTCAAAGAGAGAAGATGCTCAGGACAGAGTGCTCCACATTATTTATGAAGCCAATTCATGGCTTAGTGCTAATTCCCCTGAGGAGTCACAATTACATTCAGAGGTTTTTCCACCGCACCCGAACAGGAAGGAAACCCTCAATTTCCGGGATTGATATGCTTCATAGATGGGTCTTGGAGCTCTGCTGACTCTTTGTGTGACGTCGAATGGAACCTAGCAGAAAATGACGTCATCGTAAGGAATGGATATAAAAGCACCCGCAATACAATATCTTCGGTGCACACGGAGCTCGAAGCACTTCTTTGGGCAATGGAGAATATGATTTCGACATCAACTTTCGAGATTACTTTTGCTATGGATTGCATGCAGTTGATTTTAATGGTCACTGCCCTTTCGGACTGGCCGTCCTTCGCAGCAGAGCTGAATGACTTCACTATGCTGAAGGGCTTGCTTCCAAATTTTAGTATATTTTATGTTTCACGTTTTCTTAATTTTTTAGCCGATAATCTTGGGAAAAAAAACAAGATTAAGCGGTTCTTTGTTTATCCATGTAAGCATTTTGATTCTTTATTGACTTTCCCTAGCGGAAAATTAATTACTAGCTTAATAACATGAGTTTCGGTGAAAAAAAAAAATCAAAAACAAAATCTACACCCTAATCAAAAAGCCAAAATCTAAAACAAAAATCAAAAATCGGAAACCAATCAGACCTTTAATTTCTTTTCGAATAAAAAATGACACAACAATGTTTTTGATTTAGACAGATATTCAGGCTAAATACTGAGGAATTTGATAAATTTTGAAAATTATTATATCATGTTAATTTAATCACTCTGAATGAAGCAATTGAAAAATGAAACAAATAAGCTTGAGGAAATTTCAATATATAGCAAAAGAACTTTTTTCTTTGTTAGAAGCTAATTAATCTACACTGTAGTAGAGATGAAATAACCATCACAGATTTAGGTAGCTGGATATTCTTAGAAACGGTTAAAATGTTCATCACTGTTACAACAATTCTCAAAATGAAACAAATGTTACGAGGCATCGTTATCATTGTCTCCATCAAAATATTCATCGTCCCTCTGGATCTGCTTATCCCGTGAACGCTCTGAAATGAACATAACATTAATTGCTGAAATAAACTAAACATTTTGGACTTCTTCAGACTAGTTTATGAAACTTACGGTCCACACGTTCATCTGGGTTTTGTTCGTCTTCATCAAACTCCGGTATGTAAAAATCAGGTGGAACCTGCAACAATTCATATTAAAAAAGGCTGATCTGTGGTAAATATCAATTTTATTTGTTGTAAGAATGCTGATCTTAGCTTTTTACCTCCT
Organism: Anastatica hierochuntica; assembly: GCA_900406275.1. Lineage (NCBI taxonomy): Eukaryota > Viridiplantae > Streptophyta > Magnoliopsida > Brassicales > Brassicaceae > Anastatica > Anastatica hierochuntica. The sequence continues at coordinate 3,114 of OVAN01002239.1, read as the reverse complement.
GCATCTGCACACTCGGAGCGTGTTGGATGTATCGCAAATTCTCCAAAATCTGTACTTTGATCGAACTGATATACGATTTGGTATTTAGATTTTCCTAAAGCAAAAAAACAAAAAAGAAAAATTCTTAGTGTCTATATACTTTGTTATACTCGATGAAGAAACAAGGTTCCTGAGTTTGAGAAGAGAGCTCCTTACAATGTGACCACCCGGAATTTTCAATGAAAAATCTGGCGCAAAATACTTGATGTAGTCGTTTTCAGGAATCTCTGCGGACCAATTAATCCGTAAGTCCTAAACATTTTAATCTTTCTCTACCAAACTTTTAACATTACCAACCATTAGGAAGTTCTGTGTCCAAAAGAATGCTAGTCTCAACCGTCCAACACCGAGCTACATTCTCCTTTGTGTATCCTCCACCTCCTGTAACCTGATAAAGTATCCAAGAAACTGACTTTGAGTAGATAAACTTCGGATTTACAAAAGACATAATAGATATAAGTCACAGAGAGATATACCAGCAAGGGAATATTGAATTTCTTCACAAATTTAACGCATTCAGCATGTCCTGTAAAAAGCAGTCACCCGTTTCAGAACCCGACTCGCTATAAAACTAGCTAAAGACAGATCAAGGTAGAGAATGAGATTTTGATTACGAGAAGAAAAGCACCATCAATGGAGAGATTAAAACATCCTAGACGATCCCTGGCTAGTGAATCTGCCCCACACTGAAGAACTATTGCGCCTGGTTGATATATCTCAACAACCTTGGAAATTATCTAAAAATTAAAAGATCAAAGGGCAAGATCAAAACACAAAAAAAACGCCAACAGCATCAGGAATTTGATTGTTTTGGTTAAAGAGCTTACTGTCCTGAACAGACGGTTGAAACTATTGTCATCAATACCATCCTTCAGCGGCACATTTATGGCGTAAAACTTCCCTTCTCTTTCTCCTATTTCCTATTTTAAAGAAAACATGTCACCAGTCCCTGGAAGCACATCAAAATAATCCTAAAATATCAGGAAAGTTCGCAGATTACCTTAACATCGCCCGTCCCTGGGAAGAACTTATCACCGAACTTATGAAAGCTAACAGTCATCACTCTGCCATAACAAAATTTAAAAACATTGGTATCACTTTCTATAAGAAGAACTTTCGAGAAGTCATTTATATATATTACCTGTCGGTAAAATAAAAAGCTTCTTCAACGCCATCACCATGATGAACATCGATATCAATATATAGCACACGGGGATGATGTTTCAAGAGTTCTAGAATTCCTAATACGAGATCGTTGATGTAACAAAACCCAGATGCATCACATTTTTTAGCATGGTGTAACCCACCCGCCCAATTTATAGCAATGTCACAGAGTTTGTTGTTTATTCTGCGTGCAGCATCTATAAGAAAAAGTTATTCAGTAACTAAAGCTCTATAGTGCCAACCAAACATAAAAATAGGCATAGACTTATTAGTATTACGATTTACCTATGGTACCACCGGCATAAATTTGACAAAATTCAAACATATCCTCAAAGACAGGACAATCCTCTTCCTCTCCTAGATTATCTACATCAAAGTAATTTAGTTTCAGCTTAACACATCAAGTGCAAACCCAATTAGTGAAGATACTAAAACTTACATCTAGCCATTTCATTGGGAAATAAATGCTGATTTTCTGGGTTAATTCGTTGGAGGAACTCCACATAGTCAGGAGAATGAAACTGGGCCATCTCAATAGGATATGCTTTGTGTGGACGCTGAAACGATAGAGAGGATAGAAAGAGCTCAAAAGAGATTGTACAGAGAGATCAAAGAAGAAGAAAAATGAAAGATTGAGCAAGAGACACTGACATAAACTTCCATCTTGCTATGGAGTCCATATGCGAGGATAAGATGATGGGTCATACAAAGCCTGTGAGGCTTCATTGGGTGATTGGGACCAAAATAAACACTCCCCACGTCCCCTGCAACACAAACAAACCCATTTAAAACACTGCCAGAAAGGCTAAGAGAACTGAACGCCCAATCCATCATGCATAGCATCTCAGCATACGAAAATGGAAGTTATAGGAACAAAAATTTGAAAACTAAATAGCAAGTACACCAAAGTCCAAGCAAAAAACGTATAACAAACCTAGGCAGAGACAAAACTAAATCAAACCCTTTCTTCATATCATCAAAAGCCCTAAACCTAAAAACTAAATCAAACTGACTATTTCCCAAACTAATCACAACCCTAAACTTATTCTGGAATTTTAAGGTGAAAGATTACACCTTTCAATGCATCTATAATGCAATATAGATAGATGCCAAGTGTGGTTCTAGTGGGTACTATTTGGAGAATAATTTTCCGTAGAGAAAAGAGAAGACAAGGGAAAGAGAGTGATGAATATATACATACCATCATAAAAGTAAGAGATTTTGTCCTTGGACCGCATCTCTTAACGGAAAGAACAAAAAAGAACGCACGAAATCAATCTGTACGAACGAACAATTCTCGTAGCTTCAGTAGACCTGAGATGATTTCTCCATTGCTGAAATCGCAGAGATATTCACGAGAACCTAAGCAAAAAAGAAAGAAAGAAAGAAAGGAGGAGATAGAGTCCCAAACGTGAAACGGCCCCGTTTAACTGTTCTGACGACATCATCTGAGATGAGTGATAAGGGTTTGACTCTTGGGCTTACAGCATCCCAACCAAATGGAATCAAACAGAATCAAGGGAACTTACGATCAATAACTACAAAAAAATTGCCATCTATATATTATTAAAACAAAAACACAACAACCTCTGTTTACACGTGATATTATCTCTGTTTACATGTGATATTACCTATTTTGAATTCTTATATTAATATTAATTATGCACATTATATTAATGCATAATAACTTAATTATTCATTCTCTTATNCTTATTTAATATATATTATTTCTTCTATTTTGTATATTAAATTATACATATAGAAAATCATTTACATATATTTTATACTTTATACATCATTAAATTAATCATGCAATAGAAGTTATATATTGGATGTTATATTATATTATACATATGACAGACCATCTACATATATCTTATACTTTGTATATTAAATTATATATATGGCAAA
>OVAN01002238.1:0-34672 GCA_900406275.1 Anastatica hierochuntica | reverse complement strand
CGCAATTCTGGAGTTCGCCGATTTCTAATTTTTAATTCTAAAAAATAAGTTTTCGTTTATGTGGCGTCTTCTGATTGACTATCTTTTATTTTATACTTTAAAAAATGGTCTATTTTTTGTAAAAAAACTATACTAATCCTACTCAAAATTATGGAATTTATCAATATGAAAAAAATCACTTATGTTTATCTTAATTCAATCCTATTTTTTATTTCTTTTGTAAAAATTATAACCTAAAAAAACTGCTTGTCTTTCTCTTATCTTAGTTTAATTCTCCAACCTCATAAATACTAAAATACGAATCCACAGTTTTCATAAATAGTTCAATGAACTGGAAGATATGTATCAAAATGTCATAGGTTTTGAAACACGTTTCGGTGGCAGGGATCCAATTATGGAACTCATCTTGGTGTGAATCAGTGTTTTCTTTTGAATCAATGAGCTCATCTTTGCATCTTTTGGTTTATCCTAACTCGTGGTTTCTATTTCTTTTTTAGGGTTGGCAAATACAAGCTTCTGTTTAGATAAAATTTCATTACATATACGTTATCGGTATTTTCTTAAGGATAAATTTTTACAAAAATCGTCATGCTCGTGCATCTGCACAAATCACCACCTAATAATAATATATATCAACATTAATGCACCGGATCCCATCAGAACTCTACGGTTAAACGTGTTTGGGCGAAAGTAATACTATGATAGGTGACCTCCCGGAAAATTCTCGTGTTGCACCCTTTAAAAAAACTATAAAAAATAGTAATATATATCGACATGGATAACAATGTATATATCTATCTTATTAAAAGAGAAGTACAAAAACTTTTTTATGTCTGATTTTTTTAAAATGAGCATGTTTTAGAAATTTTATTAAATATATCTAATAAATTAAAATAAATTTATTTACGTATCCCAAAAACATATTAAATATTTCAATATTTTTTTCACATAATTATTTTCATCAAATTTAAATATAGTTTGTGTTCAAATTTAACATAAATTCATAATTTTTTAAAAACAAATATATTACATTGTATTTTTTTTAAAAGTAATTCAACGAAAATTTTCTCGGTAATTCGGGTATTATCCGAGTTGAACTCATACGAGCATCTGAAACTTAAAAATATGAAAATCTCAAATCTAAACTTGAACCCGAAATTCGAAATAATTGAAAAATCTAAATCTGAACCAAAAACTTGAAATAACCAAAAATTCTAAATCCAATAATCGAAAAATCTAAACAACGTCAAAAATATATAAATGATCGACTAGTGGACCAAAACGTAATTCGAATTATATTTTCTAGTGGATATTAATATGATACTATAGGTTTTAATTCGTGGTGACGTGGCCAAATGTAAACCGTTCGATCGAGACGTAGACTTTAACACCATAGATAATTCTTTTCCCTCTTCTGTATTTCTCGGACAAAGCTCTAAAGTCTCACCGCAGAACGAAACTATCCTAAACTGTAATCGAACGAAGATAATGGCCGTCGAGAAATCGAACACGATAATGGATTCTGCCGAGATACCGAAGCCTCGTACGGACAACAGAGAATATCGGAAGATAGTGCTCAAGAACTATCTACATGTCTTGTTGATTAGCGATCCCGATAGTGATAAGGTCTGAGATGGCTACGATTCGATTCCGTTTTTAGTTTGATTCCTTTTACTGATTCATGAAGTTCGATCCTTTTCAACTCAAGTGTGCTGCTTCAATGAGCGTTAGTGTCGGATTCCTTGGTATGCTCACTCTTCAAAGTTTTGTAGTTTCTCAACTATTTTAAAATTACTACCATTTTGATCCGTGTGCCCAATGGTTTATTTGCCATTGGAATGATTCAATCACTCAGCTGTTAAATCTGGTTTCAGTTTTGAATTTTTGATGTTTATGAAGAATACTATTCTGCCAATATCATGCATATGATTGTATATGGAAAAGGTATGTTTTGGTTCTAAAACACAACTTGGAATTCCCTTTCTAATACAATAAAAATGTTTGAAAAAACAACATCTATTCGACTTTACTCTGGATATTCGAAGAAGGAACGAAGTATTTATACTACCAAGATGGCTCAAACCCCAGTGATGAAAACGCTGCTCTAATACACTATATTCAGGTACTTCCTTCTTCATATTCAGAAGATGCCCCTTGAATTTATTCTTAGCATTGACCAATTTTATGTGTTCTCTGGAGCTTCTTCTCGTAGATGTTGGTACTTGCTTCTTGTTCGTTTAACTGACTGAAACTTTGGTTGCCACAAACAGGTTCATAGAGATGACTTTTCCATGAATATTAAACTTCAGCTATTTGGTCTTGTTGCAAAGCAAACCCCCTTTCACCAACTTTTACTGGCGTGAGATTCAAAGTAGGACAATGAAAGTCAACTGCAAAAAAGGCACAGGTAGCAAAACACTTTCCAACAGTCTTCTAAACTAAGAAAACCGCGTCTGGAATGCATTTGCACTTTTGTTAGGCTTCTTTGAATAATTCAATCACTGCTAGGAGTAGTTTAAGTCATTATGAAGTTGTATGAGACTTGAGAGCTATTAAACGATGAGCAAATGGGGTTTGCTTGTTGGTAGGTCGCCATATTGAAGCAGCTTTTGAAGCAAGAGTTGGTAGTTTCTTCGACGAATATATAAATTTTGGAGCAGCACGGAAGAAATCTCTGAGCATAAGAGTATAGGGGAGCCAGCATTTGAGGGAAATGGCAAGTGACAAAGAAGAAGTCCCATCACCATCCGTTGAAATCGAAGACATTGTTGGTTTCAGAAAGTCTCAACCTCTTCATGGGTCATTCAGAGGATGCGGACAACCGAAACTGTGAGGGCTGAAACTCATTTCACTTTACAAAGAAAATTTCGTTTTCCTTTCTTTGGTTGTAATAAGTGAACCTTGAGTTGGCACCATTTGTTAGAAAACAGAGTTTCAATCATCCAGAGATTGATGAAACACCTAGAAAACATTGATTGCTCTCTAAAGATTTTAGTCTTGGCCGACATATCCATAGCTTTAGAACACAAAGATGGTAATTTTAGTTGATTGATTCATATCATTCATTGATACGAATATCACAAAAGCAGAAGCATGTTTATTTTAGTTGGTAATTCTAGACTTCTAGCATTCGGACATATTGCAAAATGTAAAAACTAACCGAGATGGGATTATGATGATGCAGAAACATTAACTATATATACTAAGCCACACTTGTTCCTGAACTATCCTATATGCTGCGTTTTTAGATCACACATATATATTGTTGTTCGTTATAGTTTTCGTTTTAATAACCTATATCAAGACCAACTCATAACGTATATAAACAGAAGAGGAGGATAAAGTCTTGCCTGTTGCACGCGCCAGATTAGTTTGTCATGCAATCTACACAGAACATAGAGAGTGTGTTGTTTATGTATGCATTTGTTTATGATTAATATGGTCATTTTTGAAGGAAGGAGATGAGAATTCAGATCCAATACCTTGTAAACAAAGGGCTCATGCTTTCCTCCTGCACCAGACCTCTTCACAGAACCCATCTTCACCAACCTGCATTAACATATATGAACAATTATGCAAAAAAAAGCATCCATGTTCTTGCTTCTGTGTTCTGTTTATGTGTGAGAGTGTAAGGAACAGTTAGGCAGAGTATGTACATTCTGAGAGCTTTACTTGTATCTGCACTATCTCCAAGCACCTGACGGATCTTGACTTCAGAAGAACAGTTAATAGAGAGAAACTCCAAGATCTTTACTGCTCTACGGCGAACGGAACTCGACCTGTGACTTTCTTTCTTCTTTGCTTCTCTCTGTGGTTTCTCATGAGCTTTGATTCTGCTTACTGTGCTTGTAATCTCGCTTGAACCGGTTGATAAACACGACTCCTCTTTCGATTCGTTTGAGCATTTTGAGTGATCATCAAACTCTGGATTCTTTGAATTATGTATTGGCTTCAAATCAGCTGAGCTCCAGATAACATTCGTGCGACGTTTTTTCGCAATCTACATAGCAACAAAGGACTCAGCCATGGGAAAATTGAGTCTAATAAGAATCGTAACCACATTAGTTCCGTCTAAGTATCTTGAAGATGAAAGATTCAAAAAGTGAAACCAGAAAATTTCAAATTTCAGAGAGATCAGTTTCTGGTAAAATCAACATAGTTCCAGATTTTCAAATAAAAAAAGCCATTGATACCAAATCAGCGTGACTGATTCAAATCCATCACCTAATCCAATCGATATCATCTTACAAGTTCTTCGGAACAGAGGAAAGACGAAGAGCAAAAGTAATTCTGAAATCAAAAATTGATGAAATCGCACCTTGAAATTCATGAAACCAGTACCAGAGCTCTTAAGAGATGAACCATTGTTGAAGGAGAGAGCCGAATCACACGATCTCGTATCAGTAGACGCGAAGCTCAAGCTCAAGCATCCATGACTAAACCTCTCACCCACAGAGAATTTGTTTCCCGCAGATCTCGAACTCTCACTACGAAGAAAATGATTATCAGAGACAGCGAAATACAGCAATGAGAAGCATAGATCTGGAATACGAAGAACTTGCTAAATTTGGGACTGAAACAAAGAAAAAATCGCATAACGTTAGCGAATCAGCGATACCTTGAAGAAGAGAAGAAGAACGGGCCAGAGGAAAGAAGAAGAAGAGAAGAAGCAATTTCTCTATCGATCGAAGAAGGAAACTCCGTCATCTCCGATCTTAGCTTCGAAACCAAGTCGTCGTCGTCGTCTCTGCGTTTTCTTCTAATGGCGCGATGCTCTCTGAGAGCACCTTCGACTTTTTTGAATTTCTCTGTGTCTGTTAGAGAAATATCTCACGCTCTTAATGGGCCTTTTTATCTTCAAAATTGGTTTACTTAGGAGCCCATTAAAAATCCACTAAAAATCCTAATTATGAATTTTCAAATTGGTTTTGTACTTTTTTAAGAAAAAAAAGAAGGGTTTGCTTCAAAAATAAGTTTAAATTTTTAATTAGAAAATATTACGCAAATTGATTATTTTTCTCTATATGCTGTAAAATTTTTAACTAATTCTTTTTTTCTAATCGATTTTATAGTGTTAATTTTTGTTGGGAAATTTATTGTTATAACAAAAAAAAATCATATTTAGCAAAATAACTATGGCTTTTTAAAAAATATTTTCTAAGAGATTGTCCTCTCTTTTTCTAAGCTCAACATATATTAAAGGTAAAATTGTAAAAACTCTTTAGATGGAAAAAAAAATTTATTATTTTTAATTATTCACTAAATAAATTCACCCAAATGTGGAAAGTCGTTACTTGATAAATTTCTATAATAATTGCATTATAGTATCTATTTTTGTAATTATTTCTTTAATAAATAGTACTATAATTTTTAGTATATTTCTTTGATACTACTAAGCTTTGCTTCATAAGGTGGCTTTAGCCTGGTCCTACAGATTACAGCAAAAGAATTACTGTTTTGTTGTCTCTTTGGAAGATAAAGAAGAAAGAAAAAAAAACAAACCCATAAGATTTTGCCATTTGACCTTACAGCTCACAGACCCCAACTATGCATTGCATTCAAGCTTAAGCATCTTCTTCAGTTTCAACAACCGCATTACACATTCTCTCTTACCGACAAAGACACCAAACCCAATTCCTTTTCTTCTTCTGCTGGATTAGATCTCAGGCTAGTGTTGTGTGTGTGTGGAATCTGAACTTGTTCTTGATTGATTCATTCAAAGTTCTTTGGATTTTAAGATCCCGATGTTGGTTCAGGATCGTGCGGCGTCGTCTCCTCTTAAGCCGACGAAATCTCAGATCAGAGAACTCCCTACTCATCAGCAGATCCGACGATTCAGTGAACCCAAAAACCTAGATTTCTCTTCTTGGTTCTCTGAGAATCTCTCGAGAATCGTTATCTTCTTTCTCTTCGTCGTCACTATCGCATCTCTCTTCTTCCTTTATAACACCACCGACACTTCTTCTTTCCTTTGTTTCCAATCTCAGTCAACTCAGTCGCTTCAATCTCTCTCTCGCCCTCAAATCAAGTGGAACACCATCAAGGTCGTCTCTGATAAGACCTCACCGTATGCTAATTTCCTCACCGAGAAATGGATCGTTGTGTCGGTTACTAAGTATCCGACGGAGGAGCTCAAGAGCTTAGTGAAGATCCGAGGATGGCAAGTTCTGGCGATCGGAAACTCGGTGACCCCTAAGGATTGGAGTCTCAAAGGTGCGATCTTTCTCTCTCTCGATGCTCAAGCGGAATTGGGTTATCGAGTTTTGGATCACTTGCCTTACGATTCATTCGTGAGGAAGAGCGTTGGGTACTTGTTCGCGATCCAGCACGGTGCGAAGAAGATCTACGATGCGGACGATCGTGGTGAAGTGATTGATGGAGATTTGGGGAAGCATTTTGATGTGGAGTTAGTTGGTGAAGATGCTAAGCAAGATCCGATTTTGCAGTATAGTCATGAGAATCCCAATAGGACTGTGGTTAATCCTTATATTCATTTCGGGCAACGTTCGGTTTGGCCTAGAGGTTTGCCATTAGAGAATGTAGGTGAGATTAATCATGAGGAGTATTACACTGAGGTTTTTGGTGGTAAGCAGTTTATACAGCAAGGGATATCGAATGGTTTACCGGATGTTGATTCGGTGTTTTACTTCACTAGGAAAACGACTTTGGAAGCCTTTGATATTAGGTTTGATGAGCATTCTCCTAAAGTGGCTTTGCCTCAGGGTGTAATGGTGCCGGTTAATTCGTTCAACACTCTTTACCATTCGTCGGCGTTTTGGGGGTTAATGCTTCCTGTTTCGGTTAGTTCCATGGCTTCTGATGTGTTGAGAGGTTACTGGGGACAAAGGCTTTTGTGGGAGATCGGTGGCTATGTCGCTGTTTATCCACCTACAGCTCACCGGTTTGATAGAATCGAGGCATACCCATTTGCAGAGGAGAAGGATCTGCATGTCAATGTTGGCCGTTTGATAAAATTCTTGCTTGCTTGGAGATCAGAGAAGCATAGTCTCTTTGAGACAATACTTGATTTGAGCTTTGCTATGGCTGAAGAAGGGTTTTGGACAGAACAGGATATGAAATTCACAGCTGCTTGGCTTCAGGATTTGATTATGGTCGGGTACCAACAACCGAGGTTGATGTCACTAGAATTGGATCGTCCACGAGCAAGTATTGGTCATGGGGATAGGAAAGAGTTTGTTCCTAGGAAGTTGCCTTCGGTTCATCTTGGGGTTGAGGAAACAGGCACAGTGAGCACTGAAATAGGAAACTTGATCAGGTGGAGGAAGAATTTTGGGAATGTTGTGCTTGTTATGTTTTGTAATGGCCCCGTTGAACGCACTGCTCTCGAGTGGAGGTTACTTTATGGCCGAGTATTCAAAACCGTAGTGATATTGTCTTCTCAGAAGAACTCGGATCTCTATGTCGAAGAAGCCAAACTCGATCACATTTACAAGTAAGAACTTTTTCAAGATTAGTGCATATGTTGATTCGAATTTGAGCTTCTAACGGTAAGTTACATGTATATTTTCAGGCATCTACCAAAGATATTTGATCGATACAGCAGCGCTGAAGGATTTTTGTTTGTTGAAGACGATACAATTCTCAATTATTGGAATCTACTTCAAGCCGACAAGACTAAGATTTGGACTACAGACAAGGTATAACATTCTCATCAAAGTCTTGGCTTTTTCTCGGCTATCTCGATATGTATATCTTACAAAGAAACTTCTTGTTGTAAACCCATGATTAGGTATCAAAGTCATGGACATCAGTGAAACCAACCGAGAAGTCTGATTGGTTTTCGGCACAAGCCGAGTTAGTGAAGAAAATTGTAAGTACAATGCCGGCTCATTTCCAAATAAACTACAAGGAAGCTGCCAAAAACAATCATGAAACCTTGACGGTATGCAGTTCAGAGGTATTCTATGTGCCAAAACGACTTGTAAGCGACTTTAACGATCTTGTTGATCTCGTGGGCGATATGGACTTGCATTACAAAGTGGCTCTGCCAATGTTCTTCATGTCGATGGATAGTCCTCAGAACTTTGACCCGGTTCTTGGTTCGATGGTATATAAGAGGAAATCACTTTCCTTTAACTCTTCTTCCACTCTGTATTCTGCTCAAGCACCTGCAGTTCACCCATGGAGCATATCGAGCGAACAAGATTTCATCAAATTGGTTGGACAAATGGCTGAAGGCGACCCGTTACTAATGGAACTGGTATGATGATGAGTCAAGGTATAGAGGTTGCAGTAATGCAATGATAGAAAACAGAGTTATACAAAGATTGTGTCTTTTGATTCTTTTCTTTTTGGTTCCCTTTTCAGAATTTTTTTTCTTCTGGGGGTTGTGGAGAAAGTCATGTAATGTTCCATTGTAACCATACATTTTGTGAATGTATAATGTTTCCCCATCTAAACTCAATCTCTGATCCATTAATAAAAACGCTAATGTTTCAGATATAAAGTAACTTACATGACTCTATCCAACAAAGAAAATGACATTGACAAGTTAAGGAAGTTTTGTGAAGAGCTCTTCAAGCTGAGTGTGGCTCACCACAACACCAAGTTTATGGGAAATTGCTGCTCTCACCATTTCAGGATCCATTGTGGACAATGTATCCGCACCGCTCATGGCAATGTACTCATTCAGATTGTGCAAGATTCCGTCTTCAGAACAAGAAGAATCGCAACATAAGTTGCTGCTGAGGAAATGAATACTGTTGATGAAAGGGTGAAAGTTGTTACCTTGAGCAACAATGGGTTCATAGGGTGGAGGTGGAGCAGTCCAGCTTCCATCAGGCTCTTTCATGTGTCTTCTATCAGAAGCAAAGTGCTTAAAGAAAAGAGGAGCATGCACAATGCGGAAGAACCTGATCATTCAACCAAACAAAGGAACAAAACCGTATGCATTATATTATATCTATGGTCCTCAATAGACAATCTTTCAGATAACCGGTCACTAGAAAGGGACAAGATCACCTCTGATAATCTGCGAAAAGCTGAAAAGATGGTTGAATAGTTTCAGTCACATACGAAGCTAAAGGCGAAGGGAAAGGCAAAGTCGAATCGAGATCCCACACCAAAGGCTCAGAATCACTTTCTTTCTTCCTCTATTTCATATCCAAATACAAAAACCAAAATCTGAGCTTTATTCCAAAAAAACAACATCACTAGCTTGAACAAACATAACAGGTTTTACCTGAACACAGATGACATGATAATCCCACAATACAATCCCATCAGCTCTTCTACTTGCTTTCTGATTCCAAAGTGGAACCTACAAGAAACATCTAATCAAACATTATCAATAAGGGACATGGAAACATACAATCAAATGTAAATTTATAAGCTTGCCTGCTTCTTCTCGTTAGAGATGAAAACAACAAACAGATCGGAACCTGTTGCATCCGCTACACCATTTTCGCATAACGCCTTGCAGAGTAAGTAGACATTCTCTTCGCTACAGAAGAAAAAAATGTGAATCGTTTGAAAAGGAGTCGAAATCTTTTGTTAAAGGAAAAAGAAGGGTAAGAAGAAGACACCAGTAGTAAGGAGTATGGTGGAATCGAGAAGCATCCATTGACGGAAGCTCTGAGGTCAAGCTAGACATTTGTTCTTTGGGATTTTGATCATCAGATTCTGGAAAGTGGTGGATACAATTGGTGAACGGAGAAGAGAAGTCGTCGGCCACATCCCGCGCATAAAATGACGTCGTTTGGTAGGTGGGTATGTACGTGTAACGACGACGTTTGGTTTATATAGGATAAAACGATGTCGTTCGCTATTGGTAAATAATAAAGATTACTAAATGGGCTTTTGGATAGAAATGATGACGTTTTATTGGCCAGTAGATAAGCTAAAACGCTGACGTTTTGATGGTGGGTTTAACACGTCGCCGTTTCTATGCTGTGTTGTAGTTTTCCATTTAATAAGAGACGCTTAAAATGACGGAGCAGTGACGACTGACGATGGAGGAGCCAGTCACGAGTCGCCGGCAGATCTGCGGCAGCTGCGATCGCCCAAATCTAATGTGTCTCTGCCACGTTTTACCGGAGGATCTAATCCCGACGAAGGCAGAGATCATCATCCTCCACCATCCACACGAGTCACGGCACAAGCTCAACACCACGCCTCTCCTCGTCAAATCCTTACGCCACGTCACAAGAATCCCCGGCCGCCGTATCCTCCGCCGCCACATCTCCTCCGGCGGAGAATTACCACCACCAACAATCTACCTCTTCCCGTCATCCCCTTCCTCCCCCGCCGTCACCATATCCGAATTCAAATCCCTAAACCTCCTGAACCACCAAGGGATCTCAAATCATCCGTCGCTGAGACTCATCGTGTTCGACGCCACGTGGAAACACGCGAAGGAGATGGTAAAAGCAAGCGAGGATGTTCTAAGAGAAGCAGGAGCGGTGAGGGTGTGTTTGGATACTGAGATAGACGCGTCCGTGAGCGGAGGAAGCATCTACGATTCGGAGCTTGTGCTAAGGAGGGAGCCATTCGGAGGGTGTGTGAGCACAGCGGAGGCGGTGGCTCGGTGTTTAGGAGCCATCGAGCCGGACGGTGAAGAAATAGAGAGGAAGCTGATTAGTGTTCTGAAAGAGATGGTGAGATTGCAATCTGAGTACTTGAAACCCATGAAACCAAGACCTAAGTTATTGAAGAAGAGATTTCAGAATCAACAACCAGAACAAGAACAAGAAGATGTTTGAGTTATGTCCTTTAATCGTTTTCTTCTTCATTTCCAGTTGTTGTACAATTTTATTACATTAGTGATTAATCCATTTGTATTAACTCCATATTTACATTAGGGAATCAAACTATTCTCAACACTTTTATCGGAGGTAGACATTTCACTCGAATCCTAACCCGAACCAAACTCCAATCCGAATTAGGAAAATGCCAAAACGGGTCATTAGCTTTGAATAGTTCAGATTATGGTAAAATCTAAACCGATACGAACGAGTAGCTGATCTGAATATAACCAAATGCTCGAATAAGTATTTCAGATGAGCATTAAAATTGATCTGGAAACCAAAAGTATTCGACAAAGTTTGAAATATTCGAAAAATTCGAAAAGTAAGGGAAAAAAAGAGAAAGTTGAAATATCCAAAAAACACAAAATATGCGACAATGACTTGCATGAACCCGAACTCAAAAAACCAAAAATCCAACCTGAACCTGATCAAATATTTGAATGGATTTTGCGATTTCGGGAGTCCTACTCAGTCGGGTATTCGAACGTCCAGTCCTAACATTTTATGGTGAAATTATGGGAAAAGATGAATTGGTATTTCCATTTTTCTGCTGGAATAGTGATAATTAGTCTTTACAATAATTACAACTTGAAAAGAAATTAACAAAAATAAAACAACTTGAAAAGAAGAAAACAATATGGGAGGGACATGGGATGGGATCTTACACGTGAGGTGAGACCGTGGACTGTTTTGCGATCACGTAACTTTTGGGAATTTAGATATGAAGGTGACACCTTTTTTTTAGTTACACTCACTGATTCACTCATTCACATGATATGTTTTCAGGCTTTTTTAGTGCCCATGCTATAATATATGCCTAAAGTACATATTATTCAATCATCAAAACTATTATTCTATTTTATCCAAAAAAAAAACTAGCATTCTATGGTTCATAATCCCCTTTTGTCGTATATATTGGTATTGGAGTTCAAAAATGACTTTGGTTTTGGCTACTGTAAAGCCAAGAACAAACTTTGCAACCGCGCATCGAATTCTTTTATCATTTTTTGTAGTAGTTTCTTAGCATTTGTATATGTTGATCGTACCAATCGTTTTAGAGCATCCCTATTAGCAATCTAGGGGGGGGGAGCTCGCCACCTGTCCATTTATAATAGTTTATTTTTTTTTTCGTTTAACTTTTAAAAAAAATAAAATAATTATTAAACAACCAATCGCGGGCCGCCACGTGTCGTGGGGCCCGCGAAAGGTTCAAGAGACAGTCTTTTGGCAGAGATACTCAACGAACCAGTATCTTAAAAATATGATTATTTTAATTCTTTTTTTTCTTGGGTTTTGTGAGAACCTCTCCATTGAGCTTCCAATGGAGATGGTCTTACCATGTTGAAAATTTTGAACTAAAAACACATACTTTTCCTTCGTTTTACTTGTTATCGACATTTTTAAGTTGATATTGGTTGAAGTTTTAGCAACTCTTCTTCTTTGCCCTCACTAACTTTATGATGGAGTGACCTTCAATCCTAAATTTTATTTATTTCTAGATAGTGGTGCAAGTTATTAACTTGATTTATTCATCTCCGAGAAGTTGACCGGGCAACGAACAAGAATCAATTTAATTGTTTAAATATCGTAAGTTTTTAGTTTTTACCTTTTTAAAGTTTTCATTGATATTGTGGTTCCGGGAATCTCTCTTTAGATTTGTTGGCTTTTGGTTCCATAAAGGCTTAGTATTTTGTCGGTTTTTGACTTCGAAAAGGCTCAGTCATCTGCCAAATGCGTATGAAGTTTGGTTCGTTTAAATAATAAATCTTTTTTTTGTTCAACGAATAATAAATCTTTAGATGGAAAAAAAGCTTTCATTCATAGTTGTCCAATATATTTTCCCTATCATATGCGAAGGAGACTATAAGAAACAATGAAACTTTTAGAGTTTAACTATTGGAAATAGCAAAATATTCCTTTTTTTGATATAGATTATGATAATGTATTCGGTTCCAGCCCAAAAAGTTTGAAATTCCTAGGGCAAAAACAAAAATTAGGTCCTTTACTCTACTAATAAAAATGTTTTAGATCCTATATTATTACAACTAAAAAGTTTTGGCCCCAAAAACACATAAATTTTTTTTCTGGACCCCATTTGTTAACAAACTGTTTAAATTTGGTGATAGGCCTTTGAACCGTCGCACATCTGCCCATCCTATGTGGATCTAACTTGATTGTATTGAATTCTTATATGATAAATGACATACAATGCTATATATATATGAGTTAAACCTCTTAACTAGAAATAGACCTTCACTAAAACTTATAATATATATCTAAATCACTTAATCTTTCTTAATATGATATTTGGAATATTCTTCAATTTCAATTTCACGAACTTTACTTTATAATGGATTTTTATAGTCCATAATAGTTGGTTTGCAAGATACATCTTGCTATCACCAATAATAACTAAATTAGAAAAGTTGGTAGATTGTTGGTAGTAATCTGAACAAGTTGAAGTTGAAAAAGAACCAACCGGTTGATATGTTGTCAAATGACTCAAAGGAGAGTTTACTAGATCTTCCCTATGTTCGACCATTATGTACTAATTTGAATCGTGTATTCAACAATCGGGCATTGTAAGCTATCAAATAGTTAAACAACACACATAGTCCAAAATTTAAAATTTTAAAATTAAAACAATGTTTTTTTAATCAACCATACAATAATCAGAAAGTCACTCCGGAACTGGATATCAAGTGCAGAGAAAATATTCTATAAAAATATAATCATTATGTTATACTTTTAGCTGGAGTATTATTTAACTAAATACTTTTAACTGGTGTATTATTTAACTAGTAGTTCTAAAGTTAGGTGGATTTTTTGCTTAAAATGAAACAAATAATTGAGCAACAAAAGATAAAGTAAATTACATCTTGTATATACCATGTCCATGGTCCATGACCTCTGCTAAAAGCCTAAAAGTAGAAAATAAGGCTGTTATACATTCTTCTGGCTACTGTATTATTATAATCTTTTGAACCCTCATAAACTATAATATATTTATTATTTTCGTTATCATGGAAATTGTTTATCCTTCAAAAGGAGTTCAATCGTGCATATTCACATGCTACAAAGGACATCATGTCATGCTGAAATAGCGAAATGACCATTTAGTGTGTGTGTGTAATGCATTTCGATAGTGTGCTTTTTTCTGCTAAAACTGGTATATGAGATTTTATTACGAATAGATTACACTCTAAAACACTTTTTCAGTTGTGATAATAAGATAAGTGTTTTTCTAGTCAAAAGACAATCCCCTATACATTGATTGGGAAGTTAGTTTGACACATGTCATCACAAAAATCACTTTCAACAACAAAATTATGACATGGCAATTTACATATTTTTGATTAGTTTTTATTAATTAATTATTTAAATTATTATTTATGTTAATCCTTTTATATATGAATCAATACATTATTTAATTTTTGGTATTTGTAAAAGTACAATTCATGATTTTTTAAACGTTGGAAATTGAAAAAAGTATTAGAGATGTTAATAAGTAAATTTTATAGATAAAATTCATGATTTAAAAAAAATGAGAAATATGAAAAATACTACAGATGGTAAGTTTATCTATCTTTTTTTATTATGTACATGATTAAAAATTAATCATTTACGCAAAGAAAAATCTAACTAGAGAGTTTGATGTTGCATTGTAAAAAAATGGTTCCTAAATAAATTAATACCAATGTTTTTTCTAGAAGTTTGAAAATCTTTGATTTGAATAATCATTTTACTTTTAAATCTTATTTTGATATTTCAAGAGGAATTTCTTAAAATACCACAAAGTGAGTTTCTGTTCAAGAAAACCATCAAATGAAGTTTTGTTTTTCTAAATAAACTAACTTACTTTTTTTTAAATACCATAAACACTGCAAATGAATTTTGATGGTTAAATTTTTGAGTTTTGGGTTTATTATATTGATGGTTTAAAATCAGAGTCACATTAAAATAGTTGAATATATTGTTCAAATATACTTCACTTATATATACGTACGCTTTGCTAAAATTCAATATAAACATTATTCAAAAAACGTTGATACAATATATGTTCATGATGATCTTCACACTTAAATTTCAATCCTAAATAATTGACAATTTCTAAGAAAGTATTACTAAATTCACTTTTTCTTAAAATAATCATTGTACAAATAATTTATTAGTTCACAGACAATAACTTCGAAGATATAAATTGATCTTATATAATAGTTTATATATTTTTAACTCGCGTATTACGCGAGCATATCACCTAGTTTTCTTTAAGTCCGAGGTAATTTTGGAAAAAAAATTACTTCTAGGTGGAGAGAGAGGAAAAAACAAGCTAATAATATATGGGTTTAGTTTGTGCTGGAAAATAGAAGCTACAGAGTTGTGTGGCTCATAATGAAAAGCAATATTTTAGTTGGATTAGCCGGTTGCAAGTTGCTATGGACCTTAATTTTTCTACTCCACACACTCAACTATAACATATGGTACGTTATGTTGTTCTTGTATACTTACTTAGAGCATTTCCATTCGTGAGACTCTCCAAAAATTTTTGATTATTTATGGGTCTCATCATTTCTGATTTAAAAAAAAAACAAAAAAAACAAAATTT
Organism: Anastatica hierochuntica; assembly: GCA_900406275.1. Lineage (NCBI taxonomy): Eukaryota > Viridiplantae > Streptophyta > Magnoliopsida > Brassicales > Brassicaceae > Anastatica > Anastatica hierochuntica. Next base: position 19,300 of record OVAN01002238.1, on the reverse strand, counting down.
CTAACCAATCGCGGACCGCCACGTGTCGTGGGGCCCGCGAAAATAGTTAAGGATTGATCCTTAACCAAGGATTTTAAGGACTCCAAAATCCAAAAATCTTTAACTATTCATGGATCCCACCCATGAATAGTTAAGGATTTTTGGACTAAGGACTACGGATGGAGATGCTCTTAAGTCTCCGTATGACTAATCCATTCTCTTATGTAATAACACATGTAGACCATTTTAGGATAAAATTTTTTATGTCAAATGGTTGTTTTCAATTTTTATGTGTTTTTGGATAACACTTCTTCACTCCAACTTAATTTTCTTCTCTTCAAATCCACCAACAAGTACACCAAATTCAAGTACATCTTCCCCTAACCGTTATCCAAATGATTAAGCTACTAACATTACATTCATATTCGTTGGACTAGTCCACAACCAGTATTCATGAACTGAAATTTCATGTTTGGACTAAATTACATGTTCATATGCCTGGACTAGTCCATCTAAACTATATTATTAGAACATGATTAAATCTCGCAAAGTTTATATCTTCTTCTATCTAAATAATATTGTAAATTCGGTCTCTATCTACAAAAAAAAAACTTCCACTCCTTAAACTTTCAAAAAAATCATAGAATATCTTGTCATTTACATCGCCTGTAAATTTGGTGATGCATCATAAATAAATCTTGATATAACTCTTGCACAAAAATTTTTAACGCTGTCAAATTGTGTTTTAATCTAAGCCACACAAAATAGACACATTACTAAAATCTATTCGACCAAGAAAAAATCATATTGCAAATTACAAACAAACACAAAATTCAATTAAATTTAAAATTTTACATAAAAGTTTGGAAACATCACCTAAACTAAAGACAAAACTTCAAGTAAAATGAAACCGAGAGAATTATCATTATTTTGTAAATATCTATCTTTTTTATATGCATAATTAGCTTCATATTTATGTTTGATACAACAAAATCCATGCATCCATGAACGTTATGTTTTATTTAGGTTTTGTTTTCATACAAATATTAGTGACATTACATCATCCTTAACATTCTTGAAGTTGAGGATTTAATACAAAACATTATTGCGTGTAGGCTAAAATTTTAGGATAATTATATTAGAAAACCTAAAAATTATTAATTCATTTTTAAACACATGTTTTCCCCCACAAACCATTTGACCATTTTACCCCCAGTCTTTTTTCCTTTTAAGGATGGAGAGTTGATTTGTAAATTCTCTCAATTTTTTATTAGTAATTTTTTGCACTCCTTAAAGTTTAAATACTCTCAAGGTCGTTTTTAGTAGTTGATGTTTTAGAGCTGTACATATCAATTAAGAAATCACATTGTTTTTCTACATTTTTCTCTTTTATTTAAAATCAACATTAACTAAAACCAATTCAACCAATAGAAACCAATAGAAAATCATACTTACAAATAGTTCTAAAAACTCAAATAAATTTAATTTTTTGCATTTAAACTTGAAAACATCATCTGATATGAAACAAAATTTTCTTCTAAAACATTGTATAATAAAAAACGGAGGTTGTATTACTAATTTTTTTTAATGGTTTTTCACCAAATTCACCGATAATTTTACTAAATGTTTGAAAAAATCTCATAAAATACCTCCAAAGTGACATTCACTTCTACTTTAAACCTTGAAAAATTTTCACTTCTACATTAAACTTTCGAAGTGACAACTTTAACAATTTAAACTTTAAAAGTGGCTAAATTGTACGCGTTGACTGTTGATTTAACGATTCCGTTAAATATACTAACGGAATCGCTGACGTGACACTAAAATAATATTATTTAAATCAATTTAAATAATTAATTTATTAATTGTTTTAATAAATTCGTAATAATTGATTTAAAATTCATAAAAAATATTGGAAAATATTAGAAAACTTATTTAAATTATAAAAATAACTCTTAAAAAATTTAAAAATTATAAATAAAATTTAAAAACAAGCTAAATTTTGAAAAATATTTATAAATGAAAAACTCAAAAGCAAATGATCAAAACTATTGGAAAACTCAAAAAGTTATGAAAATAAAAAAAATTAAATTTTGTATTAAAATATTAAAATGAGGTTAAATTTTTAGTAATTTATGTTGATGTGAGGTAGATGATTTAATTACATGATGTAGTGCACATCTTTTTCCAAAAAACACATGTCGTAAATTTGTGATGAAGTTACAATTTAAATGTGGTAAAAAAAATAGAGAGAAATTCAAGAGCTAACATTGGTCGGAGGAATCAAGACCGGATCTTTTTCCTCGCCTTAAATTTGACACACTCTTAACGTCTTTCTCCAAACATTTTGTCTCCATCTTCCTCTTCTTCTCCCTCCATTCTTCTTCTCCTTCGCCTCTTCTTCGTCAAATTATTCATCTTTCTACTGTAAATCTAAAGAAAAACTTACGGAAAACATTAAAAAATAAGGTAGAGAGAGAGAAACGTAAAATTACAAAGCGCAAAACTCTTTTTTCAATTATTCAATTCGCTTTTTTTTTCCTTTCATGTTTCTTTGTATTTCCTGATCTTCTTCTTCTTCTTCCATTTTTTCTTTTATCTTCAGCTCTTCTTCATCATCATCTCTCGTAGTGCCACGCACAGATCTTTCCGCAGGTAAACTCCCTTCGATCTGAATTCAATTTTCTTTCTACTAATGCATGTATCAAAGATCATCTGAAAATTTTCAACCTTGATCATTTTCATACCTTGCTCTGTTTCACGATATCGATCATTTTTCGTTTTCATTCATTTCTCGATCTGTTTTTGATTGTCTAATATCAAAAAGTTTCGATTTTTCTTTCTGGGTTTTCTGAATCATCTCTCATCAATTCCATCAAATCTCTAAAGTTTCGTTTTTTTCGCTCAAAAATTGCGATGAATGTTTGTCTGATCTCAAAATTTTGATTTTTGAAGCCGAATCAATGACGGAAAAATGAAAATTGAGGTTGATCATGATCGTCTATCTTCTTATTCGTTTACTCTGTTCCATATGTTTATGATTCAACAGGTTCATTAGAGTTTCATCGTTATACAAAACATGTCTGGATCAACAAAAGTATTGGATCCTGCTTTTCAAGGAGCTGGCCAGAAACCGTATAACATTAAACTATCTTTCTTCTCTCTCTCTCCATTGCTTGAGAATCTTTGAATGTATGTTTGGATTTGTTGAATGTAGTTGTTGTTGTTGAAACTTAAAACATTTTGCTTTTAGAGGGACAGAGATATGGAGAATCGAGAATTTCGAAGCAGTTCCAGTGCCAAAGTCTGATCATGGAAAATTTTATATGGGAGACACTTACATTGTCTTGCAGGTTCTTGAGCAAAATTCCTTTCATCTTGTTCGTATATATTATCTCTTACAGAAGATAGTAATATAAGTATTGTGAGTTGTATTGCAGACAACACAGAATAAAGGAGGAGCTTTTCTGTTTGATATACATTTCTGGATTGGTAAAGATACAAGCCAGGATGAAGCTGGAACAGCAGCGGTTAAAACAGTTGAACTCGATGCAGTTCTTGGAGGCCGTGCTGTTCAGCACCGGGAAATTCAAGGTCATGAATCTGACAAATTCTTGTCTTACTTCAAGCCATGTATTATACCTTTAGAAGGTGGCGTCGCCTCTGGTTTTAAAACACCTGAAGAAGAGGTGTTCGAGACACGGTTATATACTTGCAAAGGAAAACGTGCAATCCGTTTGAAGCAGGTTTTTTTTGTTAACTATTATTCTCCCTCTCTTTGCATCAGAACGGTGATTACCAATGTGCATTTAACTTTTTTCTTCCGTTCTTCTTTTTGTTAGGTTCCTTTTGCACGCTCATCGTTGAATCATGATGATGTGTTTATCTTGGACACAAAGGAAAAAATCTATCAGTTCAACGGTGCAAATTCAAACATTCAGGAGAGAGCCAAAGCTTTGGAAGTAGTTCAGTATTTGAAAGACAAGTATCACGAAGGAACTTGCGCTGTTGCTATTGTTGGTAAGCTGCATTTGCATTCTCGTCCTTAGTTTTCCTCATGTCAACACAAAAATGTGTTTGAATGCTTATAGAAATGTCTTTGGTGTGGCATAGCTTTGGTTTTTGAGGTAGAAACTTAATCTACGATACGTATCTCTTTGCATAACAGATGATGGAAAATTAGATACAGAATCAGACTCTGGTGAGTTTTGGGTACTCTTTGGTGGTTTTGCTCCAATCGCGAGGAAAGTTTCCCATGACGATGACATTATCCCGGAGTCAACTCCACCTAAGCTCTATAGGTACTGGTCTTATATCTTTCGATAGAATAGTATGATGGAGGTATTGATACGTTGTTACTCTATTCCGTATAGCATCACCAATGGGCAGATGGAACCTATAGACGGTGATCTAACCAAATCTATGCTGGAAAATACTAAATGCTACCTCTTGGACTGTGGTGCTGAAGTATTTATCTGGGTTGGCCGTGTAACTCAAGTCGATGAGAGGAAAGCTGCTAATCAATCTGTTGAGGTAAAAAAAGTGAAAATCTTCTCATCTTTTGTGTTGTCCCTTAAAATATCAATCATGGCTTCTCACTTTCTTTCTTTTTTTCCTTTCATTTCCCAGGAATTTCTTGCTAGTGAGAATAGGCCAAAGGCAACACGCGTTACCCGTGTTATCCAAGGTTATGAATCCCATTCTTTCAAGTCTAACTTCGACTCTTGGCCATCAGGCTCAACTACTCCTGCTAATGAAGAAGGACGAGGCAAAGTCGCTGGTAAAGCACCACTTTGAATCTCAGATCATTAGATATTACAAACACTAACAGTATGATAAGTCCTGACTTACTATTGGCAATGCATCATTTCTATAGCTTTACTGAAGCAACAAGGTGTTGGGCTAAAGGGTATTGCAAAAAGTGCACCGGAGGATATTCCACCTCTGCTTGAAAGTGGTGGAAAGTTGGAGGTTTGTTTTGACGTGGCACCCCTTTATTTTAAACGTGTGGCTATTGCTTTATCCATTTCGATATCTCATTATGTCTAAAATGTATCAGGTTTGGTATGTTAATGGTGAAGCCAAGACTCCGTTACCTAAAGAAGATATCGGCAAGCTCCATTCTGGGGACTGCTATTTGGTCCTTTATACCTATCATTCTGGTGAAAGGAAAGAAGACTATTTCTTGTGCTGTTGGTTTGGAAAGAATAGCATTCAGGTAATGATAATGTGACTCCTTAGCATAAATATATAGTCTAATCCTCCATTGCGGTTAGTTTGTCTGTATTAAAACTGTAATGGGCAATATGTCTAAAGATTCTGGTTTCTCCCTTATCCAGGAAGATCAAGAAACAGCAGTTCGACTGGCGAATACAATGTCAAACTCGTTAAAGGGAAGACCGGTGCAGGTACAATGTTTTGTTTATATGGAAAGCAATATGATGCGTAGTACTAAACATATCGAGTAAATAACCGGGTCTTCTTGCAGGGTCGTATATACGAGGGTAAAGAGCCTCCACAATTTGTTGCCCTTTTCCAACCTATGGTTATCCTAAAGGTAACTTGTATGGTGTTTACAAGATGACTATGGAGTTCGTTTTTGTCGCAAGAAAAACTACACTGAGAAATATGGTTTAAATGGACTGTTTTCAGGGTGGTTTAAGCTGTGGATACAAAAGTAGTGTGGAAGAGAAAGGTTTACCAGACGAGACCTACACACCGGAATCAATTGCACTATTTCAAGTATCTGGAACTGGAGTTCACAATAACAAGGCACTACAAGTTGAACCGGTACTTAACTACCTTAACTTCCATCTTCCTAAGTTACAAATTTCAGTTTTCCTATTCGTAAAACATTGCAACTTGAACAAGGGTGTCTAGTATTGTCAGCTTTGTATCATGGGAGACATATTATTCTCTGACTTATTAACAAAAGTCGTATTATATACTGCGATACTTCCTTTAGGTGGCAACATCTTTGAACTCTTATGAGTGTTTCCTTCTGCACTCTGGTACTTCCATGTTCCTTTGGCATGGAAATCAAAGTGCACATGAACTGGTAGAACTGGCTGCTAAAGTTGCTGAATTCTTGAAGGTTAGTTTCCCATCCTTATTGTGTTGTTTTTACATGGAAACACTCATAATAGAAAGTGTTTCCATTGATATATATTATGTTATCTTTTTGGCTAAGTCAGCCGGGGAGTACTCTCAAGCATGCCAAAGAAGGAACAGAGAGCTCAACCTTTTGGTTCGCACTTGGGGGAAAACAGAACTTCACCAGCAAGAAGGCTTCCCCTGAGGCTGTCAGGGATCCTCACTTATTCGCATATTCTTTCAACAGAGGTGAAATTTTTTTAATCTCATACAAATTCTAACTCTCTTTACTCTTTACATATTTTTCGCATTTATCTAACCACGCGTATCATTTTATTCTTGAATGTGTCTGCTTGTATCCCTCCGCAGGAAAGTTTCAGGTGAGATATTGGCGAAACTGGTTTAACTTTCTTTTATTCGAGATTATGTTTTGTAAATTTCTTTTTTTTAACAATATGCTTTTGCAACAGGTTGAAGAGATTCATAACTTTGCTCAAGATGATCTCTTAACTGAAGATATATATTTACTCGACACTCATGCTGAAGTTTTTGTATGGGTTGGCCAATGTGTTGATGCCAAGGAAAAGCAAACTGTATTTGAGATTGGCCAAGTAAATTATTTCCTTTTCAACTTTGCTTTTTCTGTTTGTTTGCATTGTTTTGATCATTGTTGGGACTGTGTATTTGCAGAAATACATAGATCTGGCTGGTTCATTGGAAGGTTTGTCTCCAAAAGTCCCATTATACAAAATCACCGAAGGGAACGAACCATGCTTCTTCACCACTTTCTTCTCTTGGGATCCCACTAAAGCTATTGTAAGTTTGCTGTTTTTCGAAAACGTTTTGCCAACTTCTTTTATTTGTTAAAATTTACTTTTCTTGAATGTATTTAACTTGTGATATAGGTGCAAGGAAACTCATTCCAGAAAAAGGCGGCATTGTTATTTGCTCACCACGTTGTGGAGGTTTTTCTCATAACTTTTTGCGCATGAAATGGCTTATGAGCTTCTTGGGTTCATGATCATAATTATCCTTGTGTTGCTGCTGCTGCAGGATAAGTCCAACAGTGGGAGTCAAGGACCAAGGCAAAGGGCTGAAGCATTAGCTGCCTTAAATTCTGCGTTTAATTCTTCCGGTAGCAGGACTACCTATTCGGTAAATATTTAAACACGAATGCAATGATGTTTCTACGATATTCTTTACGAGACATAGCCTAAACTTTTGTATGGCTAGCAAGTCGCATTTGATTCTTTTGATTAGCTATAACTTAGACAGTCATCCATTGACACCACAGAGCCAGGACAGATCAACTGAAAGTCTAGATGGCCCGAGACAAAGAGCTGAAGCTTTAGCTGCCTTGACATCTGCGTTCAGTTCTTCATCATCATCGGCTAAATCTCCTCCACCACCACCAAGGCCAGCAGGGACGAGTCAAGCTTCGCAGAGAGCAGCAGCTGTGGCTGCTCTCTCTCAAGTTCTTGTTGCTGAGAATAAAAAGTCACCTGATACATCTCCTACAAGAAGATCCACTAGCTCCAACCCAGCAGATGACACCCTTCTCGGTAAAGTTTGTCACTTTGATTTCACGTTTTGAAAACTTCGATAATACAACGACTATATATCTATCTTAATCATAACTGAAGCAGTGGCTTCAGAAGAAGCTGGTGATGAAACCAAGGAAGAAGAGGAAGTTTCACCTACAGTGGAAGAACCAGAAGCAAAGCAGGAGGAAGCGGAAGAGCAAGATGATTCTGAAAAGGAAACAATTGAAGAAACTTTCACCTACGAACAGCTGAGAGCTAAATCTGAGAATCCAGTGACTGGAATCGATTTCAAACGCAGAGAGGTGAGTTTGTACTACATATTTTGAGCTGAATTAATCTGTTTATCGTCTAACTTGCCGGTTTCTCTACTTTGTTGTGATCAATGTACAAAGGCTTATCTATCTGAAGAAGAGTTCGAAAGTGTGTTTGGGATGGAGAAAGAAGCATTCAACAACTTACCAAGGTGGAAGCAAGATCTGCTCAAGAAGAAATTCGACTTGTTCTAAAACTCTTTACCAATGAAAACAAGAAGAACATTTTGAAGAGTGTGTTTTTCTTTCTCTTCTTCAGTTTTTATTTTCTTGACTCAATTCATTTTTTTCTCTCATGGGGTTGGGTTGGTTTTGACTCTTATCTTTTCATACAGCCACAACATTGTGTTTTGCAATGACAATCGTAGATTGTTATGCTTTTTCATGGGACACATTTTTGATTGTGGGTGAGAAAATTCTTGATTTGAGAATCTTTTACACTATTTTGAATGTGATTATCTAAGAACATTTCTCTATCTATAAAATAAGATGCTTCACTTTATTGGAATGCTTTGTGCATGTTTGTGTTTTGTAATAACAAAAAACATTTCATTGACCGTTAGAGAGAGAGAGAGAGTACACAAAATTTGACCGTCATATTTTGCCTCCCGACGACCTGATCTCTGTAGTGACACTGTGAGAGGGTTATTTTGTATCGTATTTTGTCTTTCATGTCTTTAATTTTAGTCTTTTTTATTGATTTAAAGATGAAGGCGCCATGACTATCGGTAATTTCTCTCGGTGTCTTTATTCTGTAGCGAGTTTTGGCTTTGTTCTAAATTGGAAATTGAACGGTCGTTGTCAAATCGGAAGGTCAACGATCTGATGTAGAATCTGAAAATTGACTGTGTTTTTTCATTGAAGACACAACAATGTCTCTATATTTGCAGTGTTCTTTTGATATTTTTTTTATTAGATTTTTTTGTTGGTTCAAGATACGATCATGTTCGTTATTTCAAGATATGTTTCACAACCTCAGACTGTTATTCGAGCGGTGAAGATGATATACATATGACGATGTTTGATTTATCCTATTTCACGTCATAAGACACTATTATGTTTCAATTAAGATTAGTTGTGTGTTCATCTTTCTTTAGAAATTGATCCGTTACTATAGCCTTTATTGGTGTTTTTTTTTTATATTCGTTAATACTAATATGGTTTTTTTTTTTTTGTTCACATAATACTAATATGGTAAACGGTATTATGGAATGATTATTTGGAGTAAAATATTTTTCACGGTAAAAAAATACACATTTCATTGACAACTTCATTGACATCTTCATTGAACCCATTTACTCAAATCAGGGAGATGATTAACAATCATCATCATAATAATCTTTACCAGATAATAATGTATCCAAAATATCACTAGCGGAAAAGTAGTCCGACCGGATGAGCCGGTCTAGCTTAGCCTCACCAGCCCACAAATCCGAAGAATGTTGCTTACGGCAGCCCTTAGATTTGCCGGCAGACTTTGTGCTATACCTGGACCATTCACATTTTCCGGTGAATTTTGAATGGTTGGTAGGTTTTGATGACACTTTGGTAAATACTCCAAAAGCCGGTAGCGAATCCAACCGGTTCACCAATGGTCCTGCGGGTCGCGGATAAAAATTCACTGGATATCGTCCATCAATCGTCCCGGTTTTAACGACACCGTGTTGACGACCTTCTCTCTTCATTTGGCCTAATTTGGCTTGAGACTTGATGAATTGTAGAATTACCAATCTCTAGTATTATATAGTGAGTAGATGACATATACTTGTGAAACACAACAAATGTGAATAGTCAAACATGCTTCCTCATCAAGAAATTAACATTCAATTTTCTTTGTTTGCTTTTCGCTTTATTCGATTTAAAAGGTCATTTTGAACACCGAAACGCTTAAAAAAAGCTTTGTTCTTTTCTTTTGGTTCCGCGTTTGTTTTTAAAAACCTACTCCAACAACGTGACAAAAAAATGCATTTATAAATTTGTATAATTATTAGAAATGAGTCGAGTAAATTCTCTCCACTTCCGATATAAAACATTTTAACACTATAATAGGTCCTTTCGAAAAGTTGAGCGGGACATGTGCAACATCTCGGACCACAACAGAACGAACCACTTATATGGGTCATTTGAATATAGAAAACTTTTTGTAGGAAATGATATGTTAAGCTTCCATGGTTCTGATACCATATTAGAAATCTTGAGTTTCCAACTCAAAAACCAATTGTCTTCCTTTCAACTTATTTGCATGAAATTGATATCTCTATTATTAGTAGGGAGAACAGACAGGACGACTGCCCAGGTCCAACTCTATATATACTTTACAATGAAAGGATCCAACATGTGTTGTATCTGAATTTGGGTGGTAATACAATAATATTATTAAAACATCTAACTAGTAAAATGACTCCATTTTTGTTTAACTTATGTTATACCGAGTTTAAATTTGGATGTTAATCTAAAGTTCGATTTTGTGACTGGGTGCGAAAATTCTTGATCTTCGATCGTTTTGGTTATTATTTTAAGAACAATGTCTATTTATACGGTCAGATGCTTCACTGTATTGGGAAAACTTAAGGTATGTAGATGAGTGGTTTGGTTTTTTAAGTATGATTTTTAATTTCTGACAAAAAAAAAGTATGATTTTTAATACATTTTAGAGTGAAAATGATTTGTTGTGTAATAACAATCACAGATTGTAATGCTTAGGTCAGACTTGTAATGATCAAAAATCAACCTTATCAAGATTTTATGTATTTTTATATTAAACGATCTATTATTTTCCCATTTATCATTTCAATCAAATTGAGTAACTATTACATTTGTTATCCAAGTACAAACATATATAAAAAAACAATAACTTTCAAATATACCAAGATGATAATTGTTGATTAAAAATCATCATCATGATCATAATCATGACCATTATAATCTTCGTCACATAATGTATCCAAAACAACCCTAGCAGAAGACGAGCCTGACCCTATGAGCCGGTCTAGCTTATCCTCATCTGTCGATTGTAGCTTGCGGCGACCTTTAGATTTGTCGGCCGACTTAACAGCCGGCGAGACATGGCAATTACTGTACTTAGACCGCTCACATTTTCCGGTAGATTTGGAATGGTTGGTAGGTTTTGATGGCACTTTGGTAAATACTCCAAAAACCGGTGGCGAATGGAATTGGTTTGTAGGTCGAGGATTAAACCCCGATGGATGAATCATCCCAGTTCTAACGAAACCATCTTGTTGGCGACCTTCCTTTTTCATTATTTGCCTGAATTGAGTTTTAAGACTTGATGAATTGTAGAAATCACCAATGTCCTTATATATAGAGAGAGTATATTGAGCATTTACCCAATATGTTTGGAGCTCAAGAAAATGCGAATAGTCAAACTTGCTTCTTCATCAAGAAATTAATAATATTATTTTCTTTGTGGTTGCAACTTGTTGCTTTCCGAAGCATTATCCGAGGATTTAAAAGTCTTTTCAAACTTTGTTTTAGACACCTCGTTGTGGACTAGAGCATGTGCATTGCATGGATTCTTAGAGCACCTCCATTGGCGATTCAGAGGGGGTGCGATCCCCAATGTAGTTTTTAATTTTTAAAATTTTTTTTCGTTTAAAAAAAAAAATTAATTAAATCTACAAATCGCGGACCGCCATGTATCGTGGAGCCCGCGAAAGGTTCACAAAAGAGGTTCACAAATGCAACTCTTTTGAACCAATATCACCAAAATAATAAATTTTTTTTTTTGAGAAATGTGCATAAACCCCCATTGAACCTTCAATGGGAATGCGCTCTTAGTATGATTTTTAAAGAAAATAATATTAAAAAATTAAAAAGTAGAAGAGAAAAATTGTTTCTCTGGGAAACTGTCTTTTATACAAAGGTTTTAAAAACCTGCATCTTAGAAATTTTCTACAACTCTACAAGTGTCAATCTCTAATTTGATAACAAAAAAAAATTAAAATATTTAAAATAATAATATTTTTTGTTTTAAGAAACTCAACCAGGGTTTTACCCACTAATTATGGTCTTAGCTGGAAAAACATCGAAGATGGGCTTTAGGCTTTTTAGCCGCAACCGTTAACCATTTCATGCTCATCACTAAGGATGGACATTTTATCCCGGTCAGTAATTCTGAACCACATCCAACCTAGAATTTATGAATCTGGATGCGACCGAATATGCAAAAGCATTTGATCGGGTTTTTTCGCCAGTATTTTGGATATTGAATTTTATCCGAACTTGAAAATATTTGAATTTGGAAAATGTATCGAGTGTACTCGGCTTTCAATAGATTTTTTTAACATGATCCAAATCTGAAAAACCCGAATCGAACTCAATCCGAATTTTTTAAAAATTTGAATGGATCCTATAGGACTGAAGTTCGGAACTCGAACCCATTCAAAATCGAATATCCAACCCCACTGTAAATCTCGGCAAATATGATCTATAACTAAACAACTCCATTATACAGACAACAGAACTCGGTGAATGTTTTTATCACCATTTGAATTTCGACAAATGTGGTTCATAACTAAACAACCCTAATATAGGGAAACTTAGGGCATTCCCATTAGCAAACCGGAGGAAGCTCGCCACGTGTCATTTTTTTATTTTATTTTTATTTTTTCGTTTGATTTTTTTTAAAAAATAATAATAATAAACGAATCAATCGCGGGCCACCACGTGTCGTGGGACCCGCGAAACAGTTGATGAACCGCCCTTTACGAGAGAGGCTGAAGGAGACGGTCTCGTCATTTTTTTTTTTGGATATGTGTGAACACTCTCTTTGATCTGTTAATGGAGATGACCTTAGCTTTGTGAAATTGAACTCCGGCAAAAACGACAAGATGAGTTTAATAAAACAAAACAAAAATAATTGTACAACAATTTTAGAATCGAAATTTGTTAACTTGGGAGCTTAATGTAAACATATGGGTTACATGTTTTGAGGGGCCAACTTACATTACATCAAAATATTACTACATCATAGTTAAGTTCTTGAGAATTTTGTTGTAAACAATCGTGACGTTATTTCATTAACTCCGTTAACATTTGGACACGTATCTCATAAATTCGGCGTCGGATTCTATCCCAGCCATCGTCTCCGGCGCTAAGACCACCTCTAAATCAACGCTCCCTTTTCCTTCCCTCCCTGGAAACGCCGATATCTTCCCGTCAAACTTGTTAGACCGTCCGCTTCTAACCGCCACCGGCTTTCCCCACCCGAAATCGTTATCGTACATCGGGAATCTCGGCGAGCTCCCCATTGTTACCGAAGCTCCGTCGGGGTTTCCGAGAGGGAAACACCGAGGATTCGCCTCCCAATCCGCCACGACGCTTCGAATCCTCCCGTCTTGGTGAGCCGCCACACTCTGATTAAGCTTACCGGCGGCCCATCGGAGATCCCGAGACAGAACATCTCCCGCCGTCGCAAACGCCGGAACGCTCTGAATCGCGTTTCCGAAATATTCCGGATCCAATTTCGGATTCAGCCTGTGACGAACGTTAACAGCCATACGAAACGTCGTAGTTTTAGAACTCGGAAGCTTCCTCGCTCGAGTGATCGCACGCCATAGCAAAGCACAAAGAGACTGAAAAGACGAGATCTCCACCGTGACGACGACGGGTTTGTTCGCCGTCTTCGAAACGACGTCGTTTCTTCTTAACAAACTCTCCAACATTTCCGCTAGTTTACCGTTAAGTTTATCGTTCATTTGCTTCCCCAACATCTCAACGCCGTTATCAACCGTCAAGTTTTTCGTCATGTTCACCGTAGCTTTCAGCGCCAGAATCTGTTCCCTGCTGAAACTGAAAATCCGTTCCCGTAACGGCTCGTTGACGTTGAACGTCACCTTGGGCCCACCTCGAGGGACTTTGAGCACAGCCTGTGAGATTAGCACAGACTCCCGCGTAAAATCAGGATGACGTGTCAAATTCTCAACACCTCGAGACACCTCCGCGAACGTATTAATGAAATTCCACAGCGAGGTTCCGTCAGTGACGGCGTGGTTAACGGTGAAACCGATGAAAACGCCGTCAATCAATTCCGTCACCTGAACGGCGAGGAGAGGTCTGTTATGTCCCTCGTAACTCACCGCCCTGTCGTAGGAGAAAAACTCTTTCACGATGTCCGGAACATCAGTTCCGCCGAGAACGTCGCGGACGTGGACGGATTTCGCGGTGGCGAAAACGAAATCGGCGCCGGAGTCGTTGCAGGAGATGAAGACGTGCCCGTCGTCGGAGGTGGAGAGACGGCCGGCGAGAGGAGGGAAGTGAGAGAGGGTAAGAGAGAGAGTGTGTTTGAGGCGAGAGAGAAGCGCGTGGGGAGGAAGGTGTGGGCGCGTGAAAAGACAACCTTTTTGGATGTAATGGCAAGAGAGCATTGGGAGATCGGAGACAGAGAGTTTGAGGTCAACGAGCGTTGACTTTTGGTTTGGGAAGACTCTGCTTCTTGAGATGACAGTGACAGAGTTCTCGAGAGAAGGCATTTTTTCTTTGTTATGTTTTGTTTGCTCTCTCTCTCTCTCTCTCTCTCAGAGTTCTGTGTGTGTGTGATGAAGAGAGAGTGATGGAGAGAAGAGGTATATATAGTGGAGGATTGAGAGAGAAGACAAGAGAGATTCATGAATCGAATGATGATGATGTGGATAACTAGTTTCATTTGTCTTATTACTTCTTTTGTTTATGTATTTTCGGTTATTATTATAAAATTGAAGCACTGTATCTGTAATTTGGAAATTGCGTTACCGTAATATCGAAATAATTTGATTATTTTTGTTTGGTTTGCGTTAATGGGTGTTTATACGCATGTAATATGAGAGTCTAAGGTGTTTTTTCTCTATGATTTTGCATATTGATTAAGATATCATAATTTTTTTGCAATTTTCTTTTTTTTTTAATCTGGAAACAACATTAATTAAAATTCATTTCATTTCGTGTTCAAAAAAAAAACATTCGACTAATAAAAAATTATATTGCGTAATCTAACTATGTCAAACTTAAATAAATTTAACATTTTAGTTAAGAACATAAAATCTCCATCTAAAACTAAAATGATATGAGTGCACGAAAATATTATCTATTATTCCCGTTGTTTTGTAAAGAGATTTTCAAAAAATTTAAAAATTGATTGAAAAGATTTTTACCCCTTTATTAATATTTTAAAATTTTTCTCTCTAATTAATATATTAAAACAATGAAGTTGACGTTAGACTATGTATCTTGTTTAATCGAAAATGTAAAAAAAAATTTGTAAAAATGAAAAATTTTATTACACTTTTTGTAAAGTAAAACTAAAACTTTAAAATGACATTTTTTTGCGAAAGTATTATTATTGTTAGATTGAAGAACCATATAAAGTAATAAATAAAATTAATGGTCAAGACAAAAGATAAGATGATGGACCATATCATTCAATTTTTTGGTTATAGGTTTCACTCAACATTCTTCAATTTGTAATGATCACCTCTAGTTTGTATGCAATGTTTTTAACAAAAATTGAATGATAGTTCTAGGAGATCAAAATTATTTCACAGTTTCTGGAAAAAGAATTGACACCTTTTACTTATATTAAGAAATTAGCCAGCTATATCAATATATTACTATTCACTAAAAATCAATTACATCCAAATGATATCAATTTAAGTTTATTCAGTTACAAAAAAAAGTTTATTTGTTTTTACTTAAAGATAAATTAAGTAACCAGTCACTAAAAACTGAAATGATGTTAGTGTTTTTATGAAATATACAAAGAAAGAAATGTTCTTAAGATTTGTAAAAGACATTGTGAGTGAGAGTCTCCAATATGATTCAAATATTCACTGGACCAATGAAACTTCAAATTGAGAAAGAACCAAAAAGAATCTCAAACCAGAACTAAACAAACTAGATAGTCATGAAATATGACTTTCGTTGATAAACTCATAAAATTTTCTAAAGCTCCAAAAGTTAAAACAATCTGAATCTTCTCTATAAGTTATGGGACACTTCAAAGATAGCATAATATGGTTCAAAAGAGGTATTATATTTGAGCCGATCAACAAAAACTCAATGTTTTTGTAACATCTTGACCGTCTCCCCGTGTGTCTTTTCGTCTTTATGGGCTGCGAGTTCATTCTATTCGACGGTCGGAAGCGCTATCCATGCATGCAATCACCACAAGATCTTTCCTCGTACTTTGTCTTTATCGCACGATTCCGAAAATCACTTTTTGTAATGTCACACATTCTAATATTGCTCCAGCACAAGAACGTTTAACTGGGCAACTAAATGAATTCTCATAAATTCTCTCACGCACTACTATAACTTTATAAATCATGGTTATACAATTTTATTTTTGAACTAATTTAGTATAAATTTAACATAGAAGTCGGAGTAAGTCATAGGGAGTACGAGTTGGTAGGGTTGGGCAAAATATTCGTGATATTTGCTTCGAACCGTTATTCATGCTTATTCGATCCGTCAAATCCGTATATCCATCATTTTTTGAAGCAAAGCAAATATTAAAAATCAATTCGTTAAAAGCGGAGCAAATCACAAATACAAAAATTTTGAAAGACGAATATCCGCTTCGCTCCGACATATACATATACAGATGATTAAATATGCATAAGTATAGTTATTATCTTTATATACAGATCAAATACATTATATCCATCAAATTACTTATAAAGTATTATCTTAAGAAATAAATGTATAAAAAATATAAAAATTGGATCATTTTTGTTAAAATTTATTTTTAAATTTTTATGTAGTTTTGAAATATACGTAGCGGATAATTTTATTTATTTTTTACTTATGAGTTTATACTATGTATAAATTTTCTTTTGTATACCAATCGATTTTATTTGTATTGGACAAAATCGACCGGATATACGCAAATATATGCAAATATTCGTGAACTTTCTAGATATTCGAAAATGTAAACCAAAATTTTATCGCTTTTTCGATTTTATTTGTATTGGATAAAGTCGATCGGATATCCGCAAATATCCGTAAATATTCACAATTTTTTCGGATATCCGTATTTTTTCGGAATAAAACAAATCATAAAATTAAGTATCCGTTAAAAGCGGAACAAATCACAAATACTTGAATTTTTGGTGATATACACCTTAGATATTATTATGATTTTCGCCTGATGTATTGCGTCATGTCAAAGAGAATATCTCAAGAAACTAGTTAGCAATTGCATTGGAGTTCACAAGATACTAGTGTTAAATCCCATAGTTTATTGCAGGTTTCTCAACAAGGGTGAATCCACATGGCGTACACTCACACAGTTTCAGTTCTTACATGGCATGCATGCACTGGTCACTACGTGTGTGAGTCTATATAGCAAACCCAAAGTTACGGTCGTATTGTCATGCAACGGTCGAGTTCCATAGTAACATAGTTTTTTCTTTTTATTTTTTTTTGTTGAAAGAGTTACATAGTAACCTATATTTTTGCTTTCAGTTTTGATTTTGATATTTACTTACTTCTACGATATAAAACCACTTATACAGTCTATTCACAAATCTTTTTAAAATGGAACTAAAATGTGACATCTTCTTCCAATAGATAAAAGCAGAGACGTGATAATTCCATATTTGAGAGGATTTTATCATTGATCTAAACTAATATGGAAACCCTTTTTCATATGAAATTCCCCATCGGAATCACTTGATCAAGGAAAGTGCATTGAATCTAAGCATTAGAAACGATTTGATTTTTAGTGAAATTTTAAAAAATTAGAGAATTATAGAAATTGTTGTGATTTGTTATTAAAGCTCTCTGCAATTCTACTTAAAAACATGTGATTTGAATATTTGTATATTTTAATAAGAAAATTTCACTAAAATACTTTAAATCGTTTAAAAACCACAACTTAAAATATTTTCAATAATGTTTGGTTTGAATGTATATTTTAAAATCACTATTCTTTTTTTTGTCATCAGTCTAGTGGCTTAGTAGTTCCCTGAAAAGAGCATCACCCCGGGTTCGAACCCTGGTAAATGAGTTTGGCCAACAGAGGTGGTAACCACTTGTGCCGCTCAAAATCACTATTCTTATAACAATGATTTTATTAATGCTTCTACATCAAGAGGTTCGGGGATTGATTCTCCACAAATGGAGATTAACGGAGGTGTGCTTATAAGAAATCTCCATCGTGGTGCAAGCAGAATTGTTCGTCTTGGTGATGTGTTCAGCAGATGGAGCGAGAAAATATATTCGGTGAAGAATAGTCTTTGTAATTGTTTCTCAGTAATAAAAATAATAATTCAAACGATAAAAAAATAACAGTGAAGTTTAAATTATTTTTAAAAATTTTGTCTGAATTTTTCTTTTTGGTCACAAAGGAAAATTTTATTAGACTTCACGAATTGAAGTATCCTGAGCACAAAGAGCTCGATGCGCAAGCGAATCAGCTAAAGTGTTCGCAGTTCGTGGAACAAAAGAAACGGAAAACGAGGTAAAAGATGGAATTGGATTCCAAATGTCAGAAAGAAAACCAAGAATACCAATGTGATCTTCACGACGATTGATCAAATTGACCAATACTTGGGAGTCCGAGTGCAGAAGCACCGCGTCAATCCCCAACACTATAGCCTGGCTTAAAGCATTCCAAAAAGCCAAAGCTTCAGCTGCGAGTACCGAAGGTACCACCTCCTTGAAAGTAGTGTACCGAGCCAATAAGGCATCATTAGGGGTATGGTAAAACCATCTCATACCACACGACTTCCTAGAAGAATCCCAGGAAGCATCCACCCAACAACGATAAATCGGCGGTAGACTCAAGGGTGGAGCAGGAGTGGAGACCAGAGAGAGTGTTCCAAGAGGCGGCTGAACAGAAGCCCTCTCACGCAGGAAAGTAGCACTTTGCCATTCACTGGCACCTACTAACGCAATACGAATAATCTCTGTCGCAGAAGTTATCTCCTTATTAAACACCAACCGATTTCGGGCCTTCCAGAACTGCCAACAAACCCAAGGGTAAACAGCAACGACCAATAATCCTGTTGGCGGCAAAGCCTTAAAACCTCGCATAGTCTTTAGAAAGATAGGCAACGTCAGAATCAGAGGAAAGGAAGGCATATCGAGGGGAACCTTCTCCCAAACCAACTGTGCAAAAGGGCACTGCAGAAGGACATGATCCACCGATTCAGGGAGACCACAACGAGGGCAAGAAGGGTCATCAAGAACCCTGTGGGAAAGTAGGGCCCACGGACTGGTAGAGCGCCAGTCATCGCTTTCCAGAGAAAGGTTTGAAGTTTAGGCAGAGTCTTGATAGACCAGATGTTCCTCAGCCAGTTAAAATCATGTCTTACTTGCAACTCATGGTCAAGAGACGTAAGGACTGAGTAGCCACTCTTGCAAGAGTACTGTCCA